>APFE030268832.1:87882-116634 GCA_000404065.3 Pinus taeda | reverse complement strand
TTATTTCAGATGCAAGAGCAAGAGGGTCATTATTTTGCAGTTCAAGAGTGAAGAGTTTAATCATAAGTTGGACGACTTCAAGTGCAGAATGTGAGTCATAGAGCCCTTTCAACTTTTGTAAAGCTTCAAAGGCAGTTGAACATGTTGTAAGGTGACGACTCACCTCCTTATTTACAGATGCTGCTATTAATGCATACGCTTTGCTGTTCTTGTTTTCCCAGATGGAAAGCTCTTTGTCTGATGTAGGCTTTTCTGGGTCACTGTCTCCTTCTCCGACACACACTCCTTTCCACAACTCATTGAAAATGAGGGTGTGTTGTACCATCCGAGACCAGTCAGGATAGTTCTCCTTGCCAGTGAGAACTATTCCTGTCATAGAGATGATTGAATTCATTCTGTAAAAGGTTACTTCTACTGATATAAAAAACACTTTTGCTGATATATACTTCTGATGGAAAAAAATTGCTCTTAAAAAACTTCCGCTGCTTTAAAAAATGATTTTGCTATGGAGAAAAAAATCATTAAAATTCTGCTACATATATCACCACATATATATCTCTGCAAAAATCAGTATATATAACACCATATTCAAAATTCTGCTATATGTATCACTGGGCTAGCCACAATTCAACATTCAATGCTTGCCAGGTAGGGTAGACGTGGGATCAGTTAATACGTCTTGATATTATTGAAAAAAAATGACATCGAAAGACGAGTACTTCAATCGAGCAGCCGAGAGCCGAAAATACTTGGCATCCCTACGACCGATGACAGTATGATGGTGGACGACTTCGTGTTCCTCCGTTGTGGGCAGGCCACATCAGTTGTCAAAATCACCAAGTTTGAGTGTGATGATTATGGGCAGGGAAAACATAAAATCCACGTCGGATGGTGCTCGAGACCTAAGAAGACCAAGGCAAGGAGGAAACTGTTCCACGACGTCAATGAGTTGTTGGTTTCAGATAGGTAAATAGTGGAGGAATGTCCAAGTGTAGGGAACCTCTAATGTACTGAGATTGGAAGATTCCATGAAACGGTCCCTATCGACTGCAGGATATGGAGACGGGCTGACCTACTTCAAATTAAGAAAAGTTTGTTTAGTTACTTGTTAAGCATGCTATTCATCATGCACATAAAAGAATCAGGAGCACTCCTATGACTGAATGGTAGTATAACAAATTATTAGTGCCCATATCTAGTTCTGAATGTGATTTTGGTGCATGTATTCATCTTTGATTCTTAAATAAAGGTAGCCATATTTGAGGTCTATTTTTAAAAATACATTTGTGCATTTAACTTAATTAAACATTTCATCTATCCTATGCAGGAGATATTTGTTTTTAATAGTAATTTTTTTAAGTTATTTGTAACCTATGTATATCCTTAATGTTCCATCCTTTTTTCTTACAAAAACCCCTGAGACTCCACAAGGGGAAACACTTGACTTGATGTAGCCTATTTCAAGTGACTCTTGCAACTACATTTTTAGCTCCATGAGTTCTTTCACACTCATTCGGAAGGTACTTTGGACATAGGTGTGCCTCTCAATGCTATTTCATTTATGAAATTTACGTCTGTTTTCCATTGTAGTCCTAGAATCTAATCTTGGAATATGTATTTAAATTCTTTGATCATTTCAAAGCCATTTCTAGCTCTATTTCTATTTTCTATATAAATTCTTCTATCCAAATAGAAAATACTTTGCAAACTTTCTAGGAACATTATTTCAGCTATAGGGATGAAATTTTCCTAGTGGATATATTCCTTGGTATTCATCTTATAATTTGTACATTTACCTCTTGAGTGGTGCATGTAAAAATATTCTCTAGACAGTTTACTAAGTACTTGTGTTTCCCCAACCAATCCATTCCTATTATAAAATGATAGGAACTTTTCGGTGATCTGATTGTGAGTTAGATCCGTGCCATTAAATTCTCAACCTTGGGTTCATGAACTGTTGAGGTATACATGTACTATATGTAGTAGGTGATTGTTTCTTATACTAGATTAATCTAATGAAAGAAACTTGAAACTAAAGCAAAATAAATCAATCCAATCCAATCCAAACATAAATAAATTGAATCAATATTCAGAAAACAACATGAATCAAAATAACGTAAAATAAACTAAACCAATCTTGCATAAATGTAACCACACTTGCTTGAAATGAAACCACACTTCCTTAAAATGAAAATCACACTTACTGAATTAAATATCAAACTTGCTTAAAACGAAAATAAATGAAATAACATAATTACACAATGTTACCAATATGTACAACAAATGAAAAATGTGTGAAAACTATTGTTGATGGGGGCCCTTCACTGCTAAACAACCACACTGAATGATTATCAAATCTTCGAGATCAAGGTAGCAATACGTATTCCATAAAATGAAGTTGGATAAAAGGTCCTAAGACATTACAATAATTCAACTATCTTCTTCTCTATCCTCACATTACAAATTAAATTTTCTTGTATGGAACTTAGAACCCTTTTGTATGAAGGAGTCCTCCTAATTATACAAAAATGTAAGATAATTAATCAATAAAAATAGATCCTTATTTGTCTCCTAAATTGACATTTATTTCTTATGGTTACAATCAATCACCTAAAAATATGATATACAAATCCTCTCAAAATCATCTCCTATTTTTT
Source organism: Pinus taeda (assembly GCA_000404065.3). Classification (NCBI taxonomy): domain Eukaryota; kingdom Viridiplantae; phylum Streptophyta; class Pinopsida; order Pinales; family Pinaceae; genus Pinus; species Pinus taeda. The sequence goes on along the minus strand of APFE030268832.1, from coordinate 113,977 downwards.
ATGAGAGACACATATCAAAACATCCATGATTATTTTCCTTTGAATGTTATTAGCCAATGATCCAAATCTTCTACAATTATTTCACAAACCTTCAAGAGTTGGAATTGAAATTCGAATTTGTGGTTGAGTAGCCAAATAGGACCCTTATAGAATCTTCAAATAGGCCTACAATATCATAAAACTCATACCACTTTTAGATATATAAGGAAACATGTTAATTTCTTAATATGTAACCATAAATTCTCTTAAAATAATTAAAATAAATTACTTGGAAAATAATAATGATAAACCCATATGATCATGAAAATGGTTATTAATGTAGAGTTATGGAGCTACAGAATATGGTAAAGAGTTATGGAATATGGTAAAATTATAGAAATGAGTGTGAAAGAGGATGAAATTTTGGAGGCCCAACATTTCCCCTGAACTAAAGATGTTGCATGTCCACGTGAAACTTTTCATTGATTCCCTTAATCATAAGTTGATATTCTTGAATTTGTTTTCTTCTATATGAACTTTGACTTTGTATTGATTCTCTTTTAACTTTGCATAATCATATCATCTGATAACTTTATTCTATTTGCAATGTGTACTTTGAAAGACATTTGATTGTAACATGTTTTTCATGTTGCTTCTTGTGTGAAAACCAAAAATTTATGAGTATTGCTTCTTCTGTAAAAAACATTCCCTCTTTTTGTTGCATCAAAATACTTGGAAACATTGAGAATTCCTTTTTAACGACCCATAGTGGTTGTCAACCATTTAATGTTCTTATCAATTGATCATTGCAAAACATATAAACTTTTGGAATCTTAATGCAATACTAGTTAATTGGGAAATAATATGTTTGTTAGGATGAAATAAAATGTGGCATATGACATGAAATGTGAATATGAATTAAGATCCCTTCGCCCAAACTAAAGGTTCTTTCAATTTTTTGCAAATGAGAAAGGAAATATAAATGTGGTGTGGTATTTTCCAAAATCACAATTTCAACATTTAAGGAATTACATGATTAAATATTGGAAAAAAAGCATACCTTCAGCTACCTAAAATGTCGATAAGTTATATATATAGAAGAATGTGGTTGTTGCTATTGTATCATGGAATGTGAAGTTAAAGAATCTTAGCTTCTTTTTCTCTCTCTTGGTTGTATCAATACAGGATGAATTTGATCGGAAATTGTAATCTTTATTGTTATGGCTGTTGAATTCTGAGTTGAGTCCTGTTGCAAGCTACTGAAATCATATAGTCTTCATTCATTCCGACTCAGTGGGATAATTCTGATCTACGTGAATAGATGCGTCGATGTCAAACATAGAAAATAAATTGTTGGATTACTGGCCATCAATGAATGCCATTAACCAACATGTGATGTCAATAAGACTAAAGATGGATAAGTACATCTTACTAGGTACAAATACATGTGTTGTAGTTGAGTCACCTAGGAGATCCAACGAAAAAGGGACATTGATGTATTCCCACTATTTATTGCCAAGAGATCTTGCCATTAAGGAATGTAAGCCTCAAGGTACTTGAAATATCTCTAGTATTGATACCACATGAAGTGTCATAGATGATTAGTCAGGAAATGTTGGAAGGGAGGCGTAAATGAATCATTTATCATCTAACGTAAGTATAAACTAATAAATTGAAGGACCATAGATGAAATATTTTCATTATGAAGGAAGTTTAATCTGACAGAAAGGAAGAGGAATATGGGGTGACTTAGCTTTGTAAGGGATATGAATGACTTTATTTTTGGGTTAAGGATGAGTGAAATTGACAAGAAAGTTTGAAGATTGCCAAGGGAAAATGAGTTTTGACATTATTGTTTGGCAGCAGGTAGATGGAAATTTATGGATCGATTGCAAGCTTATAATGAGTAGCAATGGTAAAATTGGTATATGATTTTACATCGAATGAACATGTTATTCTAAAATAAACTTGGTATGTAAAAGGCACTTGTGCTAATATTGATCTTCTTCTATTGTCCTGGAACTTGCAAAAGAATAACACTTTTCTACAATAAAATGTAAGACTATCGAGAGAGAGAGAGGTGATTAGTCTCTCTTCATCTGATATATACACGAAAAAAATCATAAATAGTACTAAATAAAAAAATTCAAGGAAGAAAAATTAAATGCATTTTTATCTGTTTGGAAAGTAGCACCTTGGATTACCTGTTGAGGATTTGTTGGTAACTTCTTCATTTTCTTATCGCCTCAAATTTTCTTTCTCATTGCATATATTTTATCAAGATATTTCAAGTGACATTTGAATCAACAAAGGTTGTTGTCGTATCAAAGAGTTATGACTATTTGAAGTTTTTATGAAACAGTAAAAAAATATTTGTGCATGAGTGCCACGTGGCAATCAGATGTTGATGTGGATTCTAAAGTGGGTACATGACATGACATGTAGACGTGGTGAGCTGATTGTTCAAGGTGACATGCTGGACAATGGGGCTATGTTTTTTTAATGTTGACCAATAATACATTGCCACATAGACCTCTCTACATGGTAGTTAAATTGTTGCCAAGTTAACAATTGTTAAGATTGTAGAACAATTAACAATTTTTTGATTTTACTCAATTCTAACTCATGACCTCTCTTTTACAAATTCAAATAATTAACAATAAACCACAATCCAAAATTGTGAAATATAACTCATAAAAATATTAATTGAAGCTAAAGTTATTAATCATTTCACAAACTTGACTAACGAGGAGCCAACTTAACAATGTTATGAAACTAGCTCACAAAAATATAGAAAAGATAGATCAATGCCTTAGAATTCAACCTCTTCAAGGGGGCAACCTCTTTTACATTACACAAATGAACAATTATTCAATGATACAAATGACTAAACCTCCCTTCTATATATAGGAGTATAAGGGGTCACAATATAATCAAGCTGACATAACAAAGTAACATAAGGGCACAACAACAACAATATTGGTTTTCTATGGGGCACACTAATAACAATATGGGGACAACAGGGGCACACTAATAACAATGAGGGCTACATTGACAATAGTAATGGGGGAATCACTAGTATTATAAGGACCTAACATGCCCCTCTCCTTCCAAAAAGCGTTGTCCTCGGTGCTTGAGTAGTTCTGGATGCTCTTATATAAAATTCTCATCCTCCCATGAGGAATCTTTAGCAGATAAGTTCTTCCACACTATGAGATACTATGAAATTGATCAATTTCATAGCTATCAAGTTCTTGTTTCTGTGATTGCTTTCGATTCCAATATGATTTTTCCTTCCTTGTCAATTTTTGGAAATATTGTTTGAACTGGGAGCTTGTCACCTATAACCTTATATAGACATGAAGCATGGAAAATTAGGTGCACTTGGGAAGTTGCAGGAAGATCCAATTTGTATGCCATAGTACCAACCTTTTGCAACACCTTGTATAGACCATAATACTTTGGTGATAATTATTATTCTTCTTAGCTTGCTTCAGGGACATTTTTTTATATGGTTGTAGCTGTAGGAATACCCAGTCACCTACATCAAAACTTCTTTCACTATGATATTGATATGCCTGTTCTTTCATTCTATTCTTCACCAACTTGAGTTTATCCTTTAAGAGTTGGAGAACTTGTTGATGCTCGATGTGATGTTCCACTTCTTGAACCTTATAATTTTCTCTTAAATATTATGTGATGGATGGTGGATGATATCCATAAAGTGCCATAAATGGGGTCATTTTTGCTGCAGTATGGAAGGAAATGTTATACCACCATTTAGCCAGAGGTAACCTATTTGACCCATTATGTCTGTTTATCAGATACAAAGCAACTAAGATATCCTTCCAAACATTTGTTTACTATCTCAGTTTTCCCATCAAATTAAGGATCATAAGATGATCTATGAGCTAATTGAGTACCGAGGAAAAAAATTAATTTTGTCCAAAAATTTGCAGTGAAAATGGGATCTCTATCGCTTACAATAATCTTTGCATTTCCATGTAACTTTTGAACTGTTTCCATAAATGAAGTTGAAGCTATGCTGGCTTTAAATGGATGTGATAATGCACAAAAGTGTGCTTACTTGGTAAGTCTATTAACTACCATGATGATGACACTCTCTCATTTAAAATTGGGAAAACTTGTGATGAAATCCATTGAAACCTCCTCCCAACATTGGCTTGGAATGGATAAAGGTTGTAATAGACCTGGGGTCTTAATTGTTTCAACTTTATTTTTTTGGAAAACTAAACATTCTACCACAAACTTTTTGATATCCAATTTAACTTCATCCCAAAAAAGATCATTCTTAACCGTGTGGTAAGTTTTTAAAAATCATGAGTGCCCTCCTAAGGGAGAGGTGTACAATTCAATAAGAATCTTTTGTTTGAGTTGGGAATTCTTACATAGTTATAAGCGATCTTTGTACCATAACGAATAGTTTTTCCAGCTAAATGTATCAGATATACTGGGACCTTATTGTAACTTTTGAATGAGTGCCCATACTTCTTCACCATTCTTCAATTAATCCCTTGCTTTGTTTATCCAATCTAGTTGGATAATAGAAATGTTGCACAACAATGCTTCCACATCCTCATCCTTTCTTGAGAATGCATCTACCACAACATTTTTCTTCCATTTTTTGTAGATGATTTCAAAGTCATAACCCAACATCTTTATGACCCATTTCCTTTTATCTTTAGAGGATAATATTTGCTCTAAAAAATATTTAAGACTATCATGATCCATTTTTCCCTTGAAGTGTCTTCCCATTAGGTAGGGTCGCCATTGCTTAAGTGCATGTAGTATTGACAACATTTCCTTCTCGTAAATAGATTTGTGTAAATACTTTCCTTTGATTGGACGACTTTCAAAAGCAATGGGTATTTAATCTTCCATTAAAACAACACCAATTCCATTTCCTGAAGCATCACATTCCACAATAAAGGTTTTTGTGAAGTCCAATGTGGCTAAGACCAGTGCTTGGCACATTTCCTCTTTAATATGTTTGAATGCCTTTGTTCCTTCTGGAGTCCATGAAAATGCATCTTTATTCAATAATGTTGTTAGATGTGCTACTATTGTCCCATAATTCTTAACAAAATTGCAATTATACCCTATCAACTCGAGCAATCTTCGCAGATGCTTTATGGATGTGGGGATTGTCCATTCCTTAATAACTTTAATTTTCCTAGCGTCTACCTTAACACCTTCATGAGATACAATATGACCTAGATATTCCACCTCTTGTACTCCAAATAAACATTTGGAGCTTTTTTCATATAATTGTTTCTCCTCCAATAGTTTTAGCACCCTATCAACATGTTGAACATGATCCTTCCAAGAATTGTTGTAGACTAGTATATAATCAAAAAATACTAACACAAATTAAAGAAGGGTTTGAAAATGGAATTCATCAAACCCTGAAATGTAGAAGGTGCATTGGTAAGGCCAAAAGGCATGACCAAAAATTCATAATGACCCTCATGAGTTCTAAATGTTGTTTTTGGAATGTCTTTAGTCTTCATTCTGATTTGATGATATCCTGAACGAAGATCCAACTTGGTAAAGTAAATTGATCCATGCAATTCATCCAATACTTCATCAATGACATGCATGGGAAATTTATCTTTAATACTAAGCTTCTTGATTTCCCTATAACCGAGACACATGCACCATGGTCCATCCTTCTTGTGCACCAATACTACTCGAGCAAAGAAATAACTTTGACTTGGTTGAATTATACTAGCCTCTAGCATTTCTAGAACCATACATTCAATTTCACTCTTTTGGGTATAGTGATATCTTTACGACATGATGTTTGGAGGAACAATTCCTGGAATCAAATGAATAGCACGATCATGATCACGAATAGGTGCGAAGCGTTTGGGAGACTCAAATACCTTTGAATTATTGTCTAAGACTTTTTAGAGATCTGGAGAAATAGATGATTTCGATGTGGAACCTCTAGCGAACATAATTGTGAAATTACGCCTCGTTGTTCCTCCTATAGAAGCTTTTTCATATTGTTAGTGTCGATTATCTTTCCCAGTTTCTCTTCAGTACTCCTTAATTCAACTTCCTTTCCTTCCGCACATAATTTCATGAAAAGTTCTTGAAAATTAAAAGCTATTACACCCAAGTATTGTAGCCATTGGACTCCGAGTAGAACATCAACAACACCCATTGGAATGGAAAGCATTGGACTATTTAATACGTATTCTCCCATGGATAGCTTGATATTATGGAACTTTCCAGAGCAATTTATGGTTCCTCCACTTGCAACCATCATTTCACACTCTGGTGCTTGAAATAGGAAGCAATTCAATTCCTTGGCTATCATACAATGAATAAAATGATGGGTACTTCTCAAATCAATCACCACTATTACCTTTTTTTCTTGATATGTCCTTCTACATTTATAGCTTGAGGAGTGATAATTCTAGCCAATGACATACAATATATGGTTGGATTCATTTCTTCTTTATATAGGGTTTGTTCTTGGAGTATATCCTCTTCTTCTGACATTTCTTGTTCCTTTTCTTCCTCCTCTTCCCAATCTATGTACAATAATTTCTTCTTAGCACACTTATGACCTTTAGTGTATTTGCTATCACAACTGTAACAAAGCCCTTTTTCTCCTATTTCTTATAATTTTTATGGTATCAACCTTGTAGGTTTTGGAACGCTAGGGGAAGCAACATTTCCATTTTTATAATTTTGAGCGGTAGGCTTCTTGGTTGCCATAATTTTTCTTTCCATTTTTCCTGCTAACCTGAATTCCTTCTCCAATGAATCAGGTTACCAAAGGAAAACCTCATGTTGGATATTATCCTTTAAAGCCCCTATGAAAACATCATCCTATTCTCTTGTGGAATATATTTTACCCTTATGTTCAATTTTTTAAAGCCCTCAATGTGCTCCATCATTGAACCCCTTTTTTTTAGATTTCTCAATTCACTAAAAATGGTGTTGCTTTTTGTATCCTCGTAATGTGCTGTCATTTCTTCTGTAAAAATTTCATAAAAGCCATCGATATCATACAAAATGATTTGGTTCCAAATATGAAGTTACAATACATACCTTTTTTGTGTTTTACACATTAGGGAGATCAAAAGTTTACTCCATCTATGGTATCCATGTTTCGGGATCATTGCCATCAAACTTCCTCATATCGATTTTTGAAACATGGTGTGTCTTCAATCCAGCATTAGAGTCTACAAAATCATGATTAACATTTCTTTTTTTCTCATCATGAGTTTCCTTTACTACCCTTTCACCATTAGTAACCATTTCTTGTAGCAGCTTATTCAAATTTATCTTCAATTCTTCCATTTTAGCATCCTTGCCATTCATCTTATCATCTATGCCATTCATCTTAATTTCCATGAAATCCATCTTATTTTCCACACCATCCATTTTTACTTGCACACCATTCATATTATCTTCCAAGCCATTCATCTCTACTTTAGTTACCTTTTGTGAGAGTGAAATTTGTTGTAATTTTGATATATCATTTCGCAATTCTTCCTCTTCTTCACAAGTCATGCTACAACATTCAGGTTGCTTACTAGGAGTTTCCATTTTCTTTCTTCAAGGCATCAATTAATGCTAATAATTATTCACTATTCCCTTTGAATTCTTTCAAAATAATTTTTCAAACCAATCTTATGCAAAATTAAAACAAAAACTACACACCTTTTTTTTTCACTTTGTAATAACTCAACATTGAATCTGTTGTATCTCTGTAACTTCGGATCTCAAATAACTAAAATTGCTTATTGCAGTAGCCCTTTCAGTCCTCGTTCTAACCCCACAAGTCTGATCAACAGTCGAATAGCCAAGGAAGAGTTATGCAAAATCTCCCACGGTGTCTTGATTATAGACTAGTTCGATAGAGGGAATTGTATGAAGTTTCATGTGTCACTATTTCGACCTTAGTACCTAAACCTGATAGAAAAAACACTACAGACAGTCATCTTTCTGAAACTTCCTACGAAATTTCAATGTATTGCTCAGAACAAAAGTTATGACGATTTTCTCCAGGTCACCTATTTGGAATGTAATTCAGGAGTCTTCAAAAACCATAATTTCCTCAGATCATATCTTTGAAAATATAGCAGGCCAAGCTTTGAAATTTGGATCCAAAGTTTAGAATGATTTCAGCTCAAACAGGTTTCTTTTTTAGCTTTGAAATGTCAGCGAAACAAATATATAGCGAAAATTCCACAATGACCTCTTTGGAGCAGCGAAACCCTAGAATCGAAAGCTTTGATACCAAATTTTATGAAATGAGCTCACAAAAAGATAGAAAAGATAGAGCCACGCCTTAGGATTCAGCCTATTCAAGGGGGAAACCCGCTTTACATTACACTAATGAACAATTCTTGGATGATACAAATGAATAAACCTCCCTTTTATATATAGGATCCTAAGGGATCACAATATAATCAGACCGACATAACAATAATAACATAAGGGCACAACAATAACAATAGTGGGTTTTTATGGGGTGCACTAATAACAATATAGGGATAATAGGGGCACAATAATAACAATAAGGGCTACAACGACAATAGTAATGAGGGAATCAATAGTATTATAGGGACCTAACAAACAAATGCGCAGTTGCTATTCAATTGAACTCATCCTCTTACCAAAAGGAATGAATCTCACAACCAATTTATTTTGTAAAAATTGGGAAAACGTTGAAGCTACAACTCAATTTTCTTTTTTTTTTTGCAAGTTGCTATAAGGTGTGTTACATCAAAATTTGTGCAACATTTTTTCCCAAATTATCCATTATATTTTGGTCAAAGTTTGTGGACATGTTTCTACTATTCTATTGTTTATGCACACCAAAAATCAACACCATCCAATGCACAGATTTCAAGGTATAATGAAAATTGTGGTAAGCTTCAGAAATGATTTTCTCACAAACTATAGATCTAATTGAGGTGAAATTTTGTAGGAAGGTTCATATGGTCCCAATGCACTTTGACACAAAAAAATGGATCAATCCAATGCACGTATCTAGAGATATAAGTGAAATGGATAAAGGTTATGATACTCATTTTCTCGAAAAACGTGAAGCAGATTGAACTCAAATTTACAGGGATTTTTCATAGGGATATTACGAACTTCCTATCCAAAAATTATGAAAACTAAAATCCTATTTTGTGATATATCTTCAATTTAATTTCTGCAGTTTGTATTTCATTTTTTTTTAATTCAAAAGGAAAGACTTTATTTTAAAAAGTTCGAGAAAAGATTACCAAATTTTGAGATAGATCTAATTGAAATTTGGAGATTAAATTTGGAGTTATTTTAGAATGAATAATGGTTTTAGATCTCTTGTCCCTTTTGATCTTCCAGGTTGCACAAGGAGCAGGGAGAGAGCATAGTCAGGAATTTTATCAACTCTTTTATTCTTTTGAAATCTAAAAAAAAAAAGTAAAAAGGATTCAATCTGTAACTTCAAATTTTATCTCTCGATACTATGTTCGTTCTCCTCTCTTTCTATATTTTCATGCAAAATGGTTAGTAAGTGAAGTGGTTGTTACTACACCACCAAAAATAAAATTGCAAATAAGATAAAATCTAACTTAATGAAAGAAAAAGTTAAAAACATCACCAAACTTGGTTTTATTTATTGATTTTGTCCTACTCTACTAGAAATAGAAAAAATGGTTCAATTGTATGCATATATCTAGTTTAACAATGTGTGTAATAAGAGTAAAAAGATATTGAATCTAAGGTTTGAAAAATATGCTTTAAATCACATCAAAGCCTAAAAGACTAGTGGTTTTGATAATGCAATCAAGAAGTAAGGAAGAGTGAAAGAGTGATGTGACTTGATCCCTTATTGGAACAATATTTTAATAACTCTATGACATTTTTTTATTCCTTTCTTCGTTTAGATCACAATGAATATCCTCCTTTATTATGAATTCCTCAATTTTGATTCTAGTGGTTTCTCTGCATCAAAAGTATTCCATGATTCTTTAGGCTCTTCAAAATATTGACAAGATGAATCAAAAGAGACTTGAAGATCTTCTTGTGGACGTGGAGAGATAGACAAGTTTCTAAATGTCGTTAAAATACACTCTTCCCGACAAGCAGATATCCCAACTGTTGCTAGGATTTGAGAAATTTTTTGGAAGGACATTCCTTAAATTATTATTTCTCTGTGAATTACTCCAGCTGGATCATAATTCTTGTCTTCGACACATATTAGTACAAAGTATTGAAAAAATATTGAATATGATTCATAAATTATTTTCATATGCTTTTAACCATGCATCTAAGAATGAATGCAGCTATCATGAGTTTTCTAGACTCTCAAGATAAGCACTTATGTATACCTCCCTAACAAGGACGCCAAACTCTTGGTTGATTTAATCATGAGTTAAATCCCTATCATTAAATTCTGAACCTGAGGTTCATGAACTGATGAGGTATGCGTGTACTATATGGACTAGGCGATTATTTCTTAGAATAGATCAATCTAATGCAAGAAACTAGAAACTATAGAAAATTAAATCAATCCAATCCAATCCAAACATAAATAAATTGGATCAATCTTAACAAAACAACATGAATAAAAATAACTCCCCGGCTGTGGGTGATTAAATGGAGTATTAATGCGGCGGCGACCTCCCCACTGGGCAAGTGGCAGCCCAGATCCGCCAGATGTCGAGGCAATCTTCGGGCCTGCCACCCCCATCCGGTCATTACCAATGCAGCTCTTAATTTGGGTCTACAACTTGTCGTTAGCCGCTCTATTTCTGTCATTCGCTTCGCCTCTTCGGTGCTCTATGTGCAGTAAGCCTATGTTGGGATGTTCAGCGTCTGGAATGTCGATCCATTGGTCTTTAAGAGCCAGCCTCCGCTGGGTAGGCAGCCTCTGAGGTGTGTGCATTGTTTTCTTTGGTTGTGGATGATTTGCTCCTGCACGTTAACGATGACAATTGAGCCTTGGTTGCGGTTGTTAAGGTTCAGACCTCGGCCCTCTGCTCAGAAAGTCTTGGTCTCTACCTTGGGGCGCCCGGGCTCTCTCGTCTGCCAGCTTCAGTTTCCTCTAGTCTCTGTTTGCATTGCACCCCTCAGCACTCAGGGAGATTCTCCAGTTCAGTTCTCGGTGGTAAGTTTCGCCCCGCCCCTTTGCGTTTTTTCAAGGGTTTATTCATCGCCTTTCGTGCTTCTATGCATTAATCCGCCCCTGGACAAGGTCAATTGGTTCTTTGTGAACTGTGGCGAAGGGGAAAACTAGTTTTCTGTGTAGCCTTTTGTGCAACATCGCTCCAGGATGCCTCGTGAACGGCTCCGCCTCAGCAGTCGCAGGGGTGGGTCTATGGGAGGCACAAGAGGAAGAGCTTCCCCTGAGCGATCCTCACCCTCATTGGATTCCCCCTCTAAATAAATGAGCTCCCATGGGGCTAGGTGGGAATGAGGCAGAGGAAGAGGCCGAGGGCGGGCAGCTGCGTCCTCGCATAGCTCTCACCCCTCAACCCGCTTACGGTTCCCATGCTCCTTGGATAATGCCACTTATTTTGTATCGGTGCAGATTGAGAAATGTGAACACACAGCCTCTCCAGAGGTCCCTGCAGAGCCACGGCCACCTTCTCCTCTTCAATGTCCAAGATTGGAGCCTGCGGAAGCCTCAGGTGCGGTGGCCGGACCAAGCGAGCCAACAAAGGATGATGCCCCTTACACAGATTCGAGTGTCTCTCATTAGTATGGTTGCAGAATTGTGGAGGACCAACCATCCACCTCCGTGGATGCTTGAGCTCGTCGCCTTGCTATTTTGGAGGGCGTTTCTGCAGTTTCAGGTCGTGTGCATGGTTGCCATAGTGCGCAGTGTTTGTTGTGGGACGGTCTTGTTCATTTCGGGTCGGTTCAAGTCGAATTCAGTCTATATATGTATCTATGTCTGTTGGTATATCAATGTCTGTATGTATCTCCTCGCTAAGGCCGGGATAGGGAGCTTTTGGCATGCGTTTAGCAGTATGGCTTTCAATGGGTTCCGGTATGTGTTCAATTGACAGTCTTACAGTCTTTCAATCTCTCATTTTTTTCAGTCATGGTCGGTGTTATTGTCTAGCTGTAACCATCTCAGCATGGTGGATGTAAACTTTTTGTAACCCTTTTTGTATAATAATAGAAGTAGCATAAATTACACAAAAAAAACATGAATAAAAATAACATACAAGAAGCTAAATTAAACTTCCATAAATGAAACTACACTTGCTTGAAATGAAACCACACTTTCTTAAAATGAAAATCACACTTCCTCAAAATGAAAATAAAGGAAATAACATAATTACACAATGTTATCAATATGTACAACACATGAAAAATGTATGCAAACTATGGTTGATGTGGTCCCTCCACTCCTCAGCAAGCACACTGAATGATCATCAAATCTTGGAGATCAAGGTAGCAATATGTATTCCATAAAATGTATTTGGAGAAAAATTCCAATGATATGACAATAATTCAACTCTCTTCTTATCTATTCTCTCTTTACAAACTATATTCTTTTGTATGGATCTTGGAACCCTTTTGTATGAAGGATGCACTCCTATTTATATAAAAACTTAAGGTAACTAATCAATAAATATAGATCCTCAAATCTCTGCTAAATCAACATTTGCCTCTTTTGGATACAACCAATGACCTAAAAATATGAGATACAAAACATCACAAAATTCTCCCCTATTTTTTATAGGAGACACATATCAAAACATCCATGATTCTTCTCCTTTGAATGTTCTTAGTCAACAACCGAGATATTCTACAACTATTCCACAAGTCTTGATGAGTTGGAATTGAAATTCGAATTTGTGGCTAAGTAGCCAAATAATACCCTTCTAGAATATGCAAATAGGCCTACAATATTATAAAACTCATACCACTTTTATATATATATGAAAACATGTTAAAACCCATATGATTATGAAAATGGTTATTAATGTATGCTTATGGAGCTACATAATATGGTAGAGAGTTATGGAATATGGTAAAATGATTGAAATGAGGGTAAAAGAGGATGAAATTTTGGAGGCCGAAGAGGAACCTAAAGGTAATATATTTATATTTAATTGTGTTGGGTGTCCATTTAAATTTACAACACATTTTTTAACCCACATGATCAATTTTCTTTTAGTTCTTATATCCAATTGAACCATCCATAAATTTTTTATTTTTTTTGTATGTAATTTTTATTTATCCACAACCTGTGGGCTAACATAGCCAATATTGATTCCTATATCTACTAGAATAGACATATGTTGGTCTAGAATCATAAATTTAATTTCTATCATTATTGATTGATATTCTACCTAGAGGTATTCTAAGGCTACATTAATCCTTGGTATATTTGTATCTACAAAATCTAATGTAGATGCCTCCTATATTTCATGCAAATATTGGAATGATCTCGTATTGTATGGGAATTTTCTTAATAAATGGGTTCTCCACATCCCCAATACTTTAATAGTTTCCTCTCCTTCCCACCATTGGCTCCTTTTCTATTCAAGTAAAGTACTTTAGAACTAATTTGGGATTATGCAAGTTGTGGATGATTTTTCCTATTATATTTTATGGCTAAATGATTTTTCCAAATAATTTCATAATAGAGGATTTTGATTTTTTAATCCTAGTTCCAAATTTTCTTGTTCCCTTACTAGACCATGATTTTTAGACATCACTTTTATGTTTGAACTGTTGATAATATATCCTACCTTTCGATATTGCTTCATCCATTGTTTTTGGATTATGAAACTCAACTATTTCCTTATATGGAAGAGGAAAAAAATTAAAAAATGTTACACATTCTTTTTTTCTTATAAGATATAGGGAACATATCTTAGTAGAGCTGTAAATTTGGGGATAGAATCATCCATACTAATTTGACCCAACTTCAAATCATGAAATTATTTTTCATTGTCATCATAATAACTTTCAATTAAGTACTTTCCTTAAACTATTATTAGAATTCTTCCCAAGGTACTATAGTTTATTCTATATTATGTACTATTCTCACTTGTTCCCAACATACTGAAGCTTTCTTGCAATTGGTAGACTTCTAGTGTAGGCTTTAGGTTGATAAAATATTCATATACTTGGAATTATTTAGTCATGTTTAGCAACCAAGCTTATGTTTCCTCTTCTTTTTCACCATCAAATGAAGTGCATCTAATAATTTGAACTCTCTTTCGAGTTCTATTTTATTTCCTTTCATGATTTATATTGTATTAGATATGTTTCATCTAACTCCTCACTTTCAATATTTTCATTCCGACTCTCAAATTTATCATTCTCATTTTTAGCACTACCATCTATATTTTTGCACATTGAGTATACTCTACCCTCCTTTACCTATGTATCTAGTGGTCTATGATTTGATTTCTTAGTCAAATATTCAATGAGCTTATGTTTCTCTACATTTTCCTTCAGCAAATGCTCATTCTCATCCCTATTACCAACCAACTCATCTTCCATGTCTTAAACCATTTCCAATAGTTGGGTTGTTGGATGTGAGCTTTGGTATCCTAACTAAACCCAAATACACTCTCCTTCATGAGGATATTTGGAATAAAGTTTTTGCATTACTATAGTATTTTCTTATTATCTCTATTTATCATCAAAACAACAAATTAACGAGTTTTTAGAGACCCAACAATCACTATATTACAATGTAGCTATTCTTTGGCATTTAGGCCTCAAAATTGTAACTTATAGTTTTGATACCACATGCAATGTACTTGAATTACACACACATATATTACCATAAATATAGTTCAATAGTGAGACCTCATTATTGTGAATCATATCTTGAAGATATAATTTGAACACTAACACATATCTCCTTGAAATTCATGAAAAATATTGTTATGTTTCACTAATTTCAATGAACTCGAAGTCTACGATAAACATCTAGAGCCTCACTACTTTTATCTCATTCATATTTAATCGATATCTCTACGTTTTTGTTTTTGGACCTATTAACATATAAATCCCCCCTAAGTATACTATGGGGATATTTTAATTCACCCTACCTTGTAACTCTACATGTTGTCTTACCATAAGGTCTTCAATTCCTTTCTTGATCTCCTGAATAATTTTTATGACGAAGGATTTAATTTATATGTATTATGTATTATGGGAATCTACCCCGTTAATTCTATCGAAAGTTTATGATTTTGTATGCCCCAACTTAACATATGTTAACAGTGAATACATAGGCAATATGTTAAAAAATATATTTGATCCTTATAGATACGTAATTCATATAAATGCACTTGCAAAGGCCTATATCCTTTGAGCACTGGCACCCATGTGAATTTTACAACTTGGAAACTTACCCATGAACAATCTCACCATATTTACTCGTCATTCATGGTTAATAGTGTATATTAGCCGAGATGATCTAGTGGTCAGTGTTAATTGATTATAGAACAAGTACAATTACTTGCCCTCCTCTCTACTCATTTTCATTTGTTTTTTTTTTCTACTGTCACCAAGATTTTACACTGTATTGGGTTAGATGAGGTTTTGAACATTGAACCTTACTCTAATACATTTGTTATTTCCTTTTACTAAAAAATTATGGCGTTTGGTTGCTTTCATCTATTGATAATTTCCTTCTCCACATGGATGAAGGAAATGGTATTCAAA
The DNA here is from genome assembly GCA_000404065.3 of Pinus taeda. NCBI lineage: Eukaryota > Viridiplantae > Streptophyta > Pinopsida > Pinales > Pinaceae > Pinus > Pinus taeda. The sequence goes on along the minus strand of APFE030268832.1, from coordinate 98,314 downwards.
GGTAATATGTTATCACTTTTATTTTTGAGAAGGTTTTCAATATGATGCTTTTTTTCCACCTTTATAGTTTTCCAATTTTCTCTTGTACTATTCCATTACAAGCTAAGTGAGGCTCAATGCCCTCTGCAATAACGGAATCCCTTCTCAAGGTCATTGTTCCCTTTTCTTAGTGATTTCCAAGGAGCTTTAATGGGGTTCAAAGATTTTACACAAGAATTTTCCCTTGGCTATTTTCATCGAAACTTATTCATAAATTTATGATACTCACAATTTAAATTGTTTTCTATCCACTTTTTTCCCTTCACATGAATATGTTTAAGGTTATTACTCATATTGTCATTTTAACCAGTTTTTGGTTGAAAAATGGATAGATTCACATCTGGTTGTTCGTTGAGAACATTATATGTTCTTATGCTCCTCCTCTTTCACTATTTTTGTTTAATTCTAATATTTCATCTTTGAAAGATAATTTCTATTTTTGGGTATAAATATATTCCCTTCTTTATAACTTATTGTCAAAATCAAGCCCCTCACGGGTTTTTTCTAGAAATTCTTTTTTACTTTTAGATGGGTGGCTTAACTTGGATTAATTTCATCTAGAAATTAGGTCAATTCCTTTAATACTCTATTTTGGTTTTAATCTCGTACTTGGGGTTTTAAATCTTACTTGAGGTCTTCTTCTTCTGTGGTTTTTAACCACTATAGAGAGTTACTCACTATCAACCTCTGCATTTCGGGTTTTCATACATATATATACATATATAGATATATATAGATATATTCTTCTAAACCAAAGAAAATACTATTGATTGAAGGTTTCTAATATTATTACTCCATGTTTAACCCTTAATCAAGTCCTCAAGTTAGTCCGGTATTATGTTGCTTATTCATTTTGTAGCCATTTTTTTCCACTTATTTGATTCCCATTATGACCTTCCCTTTCCCATTGCAAGGCTTTCTTCCATTGTAGTTGGCATAATATGGTCATGGACACTCTATCTACATTTGCGAACCCCAATTGGGCACACTTAGTCACTGATAGGTTTTTTGTATGGACTAAGATACGTTTTAATCAATACTTAGACTTTTGATTTATGGAACTAGTGATTAAGCTATAGTTGGGATATATTTTTGTAATTATTGGATTTAACATTATATTTTCATTTATTTTAGTCTTCAATTCCTAGTTTTGGAATTACCAACTCAATTTTTACAAGCATGCATAATTTATCCATTTTATTTCTCTTAGTTAAACTTTCAATATTCAACCCTACTTGGGTATCTTAGTTATGTCCTATGCATTTGGAATTTTAGTAAAATTTTGGTTATGTTATGCCTTAGTATTCTTGACTTCCTACTAATCAATCACACGCTCCTTAGTCTTATTAATGTTTCTTTAATGACACAACTTCTTCTTCTTCTAGTTGTAGAGTTCCATAGCTTCTAGATTACTTCCACCTCCAATTTTCCCTAGTTATAGTGCATACTAGCCTTAGGATGGGTGTAGTGATATAGCTTTGATAACACTTGGAAAGGATGATTTTGATGTAGTGATATAGATATTATGCATGTGAGACTTATGTTTATTCTTATATGTTGTAGACTTGATTTAGGTCACATTCTTTCTATGTGCTTATGATAAAGGATTATTTTAGTAAGAATGTTTTTGGTTAAGTGCATATTATCAATGTTTTCTCTTTTGGTATCCTAGTCTTGAAATAGGTGAATGAATTGGATAGTAGTCAAGGATTGAGACACATAGATCCATGGATGATCATGGTTATGTTGAACATATGGTTAACTATGATTTATGGATGATACATGATTTGTATGACTATATATGCCTAACATTGTACTAAGAAGGATGTGGTAGGGAACTTCATCACTGCCAACAAGGATGCTCGAATTATAAACGACTGTGGAAGTCACTTCTCCAAAACAAAAATGACTATGGAAGTCATGCACAATCCTTGGAAAAATGTGAATAAGTTAATTATGAAATCCATTTGATTCCTTCGATCTATGATATTGTGGTTTGTGTACATGTTGGAACAATACCTTACCAACAAAAAATCAAATGGGTGTAATCTAAAAATTAGTACCTTAAGGTGAAGCACGGAGTTTCAAAGTAGAGAATATGAGAAACCATGGAAATTACGGCACAAAGTCCTAAATATATTAGGGATAAAGACGTGGAGTATTGGATCTATAATAAAAGGATTAGGGGGTGAAGTCCTAAATCCATGAAATATAAAGATGCGATGTCTTGGATCTATAATAAAAAATTTAGGGTGCAGAGTCCTAAATATTTAAAAATATCAAGGTGTGGAATCTTGGATCTTTAGAGTAGATCAGGGTGCAAAGTCATCAATCTACGAAGGCACAAAGATGCATGGAATAGGGGTGTGCAATCCCTATTATTCGAAAGAAAAATACCACTGATCGGTAGATCGAAGATGAATTTCCTTAATAAATCCTCTTTTCTAACAATCCTATAGTGACTTTCCACAAATATAATTCATGTCTAGCATCTCAAGCATGGCTTTCCATTAATAGTAAATCACCTTGTATAAATTGGTAATCAAGCATAGTTGAAGTAAAATCACTTAACTGATCATTAATCAAACCCATTAGCTCAGTCTTGACTTAATCCTCATTATTGTTATTATTATTACTATTATCCTTTGTGACACTATGATATTATTATGAAAAGGGAATTATAAGTTACCTTCATCTCCTTAATCACTTCACACCTCTCTCCTTGATGATTATCATGTCTCTATGTAACTCTCTCTCTATTTTAATAATACATTACAATCTATTATTCTCTCATGAAAGAATGTAATATTCCTCTTACACTTATTAAAGATATGTCATAAAATATTCCTTATTCCTCTTACGCTCTCTTTAATGCATATGTTACACTCTCCTTAACTAGGAAATGCATACCTCTCCTTAATGGCATGAGTTACACTTCTCTAACTAGAATAAAAGGCAAGAAGATTACTCCTATTTTATGATAATAGTTTATTAGTCATCGTCTATATGTGTCTCATGTACTCTCACTTGGAGAGGTAGGTGCATTGTAATACAAAGATTTGGAGAGACTTGAAGATCATCGCGAGAGGGAGAGTCTTGGAAAGTAGCCAAATGTTGTTGAAATGAATATGAAATTACTAAAACAAATTAATAAGTAGTTCTAATTGGTGAATTATCCATGACTGGTATTGATAGGAACCGAAACTTATATTCCTCATCTTTCCTTGTAAGTCTCTCTACTACTCTATTTTGGTATTTCTTGTGAGCTCTTACAGCTCGGGGATTACAAAGGGAGAATTTATCCTTGGATATGGTTATGTGGAAAACTGAATGGTACAAAATGGGTTAGTAAGCATATGAAGCTAGAGCATACTCTCATTGGAGATGGAGGATATTCCCATTTTTTTGGAGTTGTACAAATACGCTATTAAGTATGTTCATAAGAATTCTTGAAATTTTAGTTTATTATTAGTTTAAAAGTGTTTTGGAACTTTCAATTTATTGGAAATTACTACTTGTGAATTTTTATGAGGTATTTACAGAGTTGGTTTTGAGTTAACCATTAATAAATGGCAATTTTAGTTGAGAATGTATATTAAGGGGAATTAAAACAAGAATGTGTTTCCAAAAATTTTAAGTTCTTTTTATAATGAAATTTTCTTCCATATTAGGTTTTCATGAGTTTATGGAACTACCATTTAGCATAAATTTGTGTCTTATTTCTCCATGTACAATTATAGATGAAGTTTACGCACTAAGTGTTTGACAAAAGTGATAAATGAGATGGTAGAATTTTTGTTCTTGTTGTTTTAAGAAATCACATCCCTCGGAATTTATGTTTAGTTTTAGCTCAACCTATGGGGGTATCCATTTCATAAGGACCTGTAATCCCCCACTTGATTAAAAAAAAATACTTTTCATAACCCATATCATAAGTCTGGGCGATTTTGAAGATTATTGTTGCCAACTCTATGTTCTTGTTGTAAATTTTTTGGTGCAGGATTAAGATGATTTAGTTTCTTTTTTAATGTGCCAATATTTAAAGTTTTAATTTATGAATTTTATGAGTTAAATATGCTGAGTAAAAATATTATGTTCATGTTGCTAATGGTCGTCAAACTTATCTTAAGAGATGATGGTCACCAAGTGTTTGAAAAATTGCCTCAATGCCTATATATTGTATGCTTGCAAACTATTTTTCAAAAGGCCTCAATGGTTGTAGATTTTATGCACATAAATTCTTACAGTAAATATTTCATTGATCATAGCTTTTATGTACTAGAAATATATGAATACATTATTCAATGGATGTAGCTTCCTATATCTGCATGTTTTTTGTATAAATGTGAAAATGAATTTTAGTAAAGTTGTTGAAGTGTGAATAGAATAACATGATAATGTTAATTTTATTATATAAATCTATCATAAGAACAGGGACTTTGTTGGAAACAATTTTACAATGAAAAACTCTGTAGGATTTAATTACTTATGGAAATGAGAATAATAAGTTCATCAAGAGTGCATGTATTCAAGGGTGCAACATTATGCTCTAGTGAGTTTATAAAGCAACTATTTTTGCGCAATTTTGGTAGGTACATTGATTTCCTTGGCACTTTTTGAAGAATAATATCATTATGAATTGGTAATAGTAGTTGCTCTTGCTACAACATTCATTAAACAATTCTCATGATTGAATCATTTCCTTAATAACTGGGATTGGAAATTTTAAATTGATGAATTTGGAAATGTTGTTGGGTCAATATATTTTAGGATTTCATTTTATCAACTTATCATATTTATTATATTTATTGATGAAGAGAGACACATTATTCCCTCAGTTTCCTTGCTATAGGTAGGTTAAGACTCATAACAATGTAAACTTTGAAACGAGAACTAAAACTGTTACCCGTTTTGTAGAGATAGGAAAAAAGTGACTTGATTTTGAAAAGGGGTGATGCAGAACACAAGTCTTTTTTAGAACATATTTTTTCGCATTTTAATTTTTTTATGTACATTACATTTTAGAATGGTAGTGATTTTCATGCTGATTTAAAAAAGTGGTAATTTTGCATCACGCCATTTTTCTAAAAGACCTATTTTTGACTTTAAATTTTCTAATGTATGAAATGTAAATAATTATTTTCTAAATTTAATAATCTTTGAAGTGGTCTTCTTCTTCATATTTTCTTGTTTTTATTTTAATTTTTTTTGTAGAGAGGTTTTTATTGTTTTGCATATTTAAAGAAGGTCGATATTTTGAAATTTCGATACTCTACATATTTATACATCGTTAATTAATATTTCAATCCAAATCAAATAAATGTCTGTAAAAAACAATAATTTTCAACAATTGACAAAAAAAACCAATTTTTAACATAAATATAACTAAAATACTACAAGTTTTGATAATTTTTTGTAACTTTTTTGCTAGAGATGACATGTCAAAATCATAATTTTTATCGTAAAATTTTAACTAAAAAAGGTTAAATAGTTTTTTTTTTATGAATTTCATGTCAAAAAATAATAACAATCACTGTTTTTTTCAAAAATAATGATTAACATAAAAACAAATGCGAGAATCACATAATACAAATATTGAACACATAACAACCTTAATTGAGTGCTTATTCTTCTCAAAAAATGTCAAAGTCAAAACATTAGAAGTATAACTAATTAATAGTTTCCAAAAATGAGCTTGATTTCCAATCATAACTTAAATTTAATCATCAATGTCACATAATCCAAACTCTTCGTCCTCTAGAGTTTCATCATTGTCTTCTTCGACAATATTTTCTGCTTCATTTTGCTCATTTTCATCCTCTAATGGATCTTTGATGTGTGTGAATCTCCCAATGTATGCCTTTCCAATCATTCCATGTAATGGTGGTTGGGGTTCCTTTGCCTTTTTTGCCACATGTGATTCACGAAAGTCCCCTTTCTTCAACCCAATTTCTTTCATTGCATCTAGAAGAAATTCAAGAGCATTAATTCTTTGCTAAATAAAATTCCATTGTATTGGATCTTTTTCAATGGCAATGCAATTTCTTCCTTTTCGAAGGCAACATGTTAGTGTTGTACCTAATTATCAAGCACAAAAGAAATAATGAAGTAAATTAGTACAATGACATATAATTTAATAAATAACATATCGAAATTCAATTCCATATAATGAAACTTACCTGAGCCTGAAAATAAATCCAAAAACCAAATCTCCTTCATTTGACTGCCCCAAAGATATGGCTAAATCAAGCTCCTAAATAACATTGGGTTACATTGTTTAAGTGCTCAAATGGCTCGATCGAGCGCTTAAAAAGGGCTCAATTGAGCAATCATTTTTTCCACCCAAACGTGCCATCTCTTGCCAGAAAGTGTAACATAGCTCCATGATTTCACCCATATATATTATAAATTTCTAACAATCTATATCCTAATTATTATTATTATCCAATTTTAAGGTCATATCCAAGAGAGACACCAAATTGGTGTATGAAACCCCCTTCTTTGTGGGACAAGGGACCCACCTCCATGCAACGATTTGATTATTGTCTACGAAGGCATACCTACTCTAACCCCTTATGGTTTTTGAACCTATGACCTCTTAGGAGGAAACACATGCTCTTAAACATTAGGCCTATCCATGCTTTAAGAAAGTGGATTTGATTAGCTAAAGATAGTAATCTAGAAACTCACAATTATAACTCAGGATCACAATATATAACACACATGTAACACACTTGTAAGATTAAAAATTATGACAATATGTTTCAGAATACAAGCATAACTATTTCCTTTTATGCATCTCCAATGGAATGTGATTATGAACTAGAATCTAGCCTAGGTTTGGAGGTTGTGTTTTAAAAATTGATGCATTAATAAAGTCTATATGTGTAATCTTAAATGTATAAAATTGTATTTTATGTTATTTAAAAAAAAATTGATTTGAACTTTCATTTTGTTAGGTTTAAAGGTTACATAATTTAGCACAAAATTTAACCTTGACTTCCAAGTTATTAATTTATTTCACTTTCCAAAAAAATTACATAATGCTACAAATTTTTCCACAATTCCCCAAAATAACCATCCAAGTCCAAGAATTTGAAGATATTAAAGTGTCAAAGCTCCATGATTTTTGATAGTGCAACAAGTTGTTTATTTATTTTATTTTCTTATTGAATCATAATCTACATCACTTGCTAATTTGTAATGAACAATAACTAAGCATTAATGCCTTTCAAAGCATTTAGTGCTACTAAGTCTTCTTGATGAGAAATGCAATGAACACTTACTAAATTTGGCACAAGTTTATTTTAATAAAATGATAAATCTTGTTTGATTAACAACCATAAAATAAATACCATTTTTTTGATGTAATATAATGCTTTCAACTTCCAAACCTTACACTATGATGGAAATTGTTTTTTCCTTGGTATCATCTACTAATTTTATAAGCTCCACACCTTATCACACATTCTCCCAAAGTCTCTAAATCCAAATATGTAACATGAATGTCAATATGTTTTTCATTTATACTATCTTTTTATTTTTGTTTAACATAAAAGAGATTAAAGGACTATAAAGCATATTTCTCAGTGGATCTCTTTCAAATATTCAAATTTAAATAATGGATATTCTTATTTTTGGCATATTTGGATACATTAAGAGATTACAAAAGGAACAAAGAAGTTTATGAAGGGAAAAAGATAAATCTTTATGTATTAGCTATAGTATGCCTATTGTTATAGCTAACTTTTGGTTATAGTATAACCATGACATTTTCACGGAAGGTTATAGCATATCTTATTGTTTTAATTAAAACTTTCTTTGTTAAATCTACATATGCATGTTTAATAGACTGTCTAATATGATGTTTTTTACAATACAACAATTTTATAGTTTTCATACAAACGTGGGCACATGGTTCCCTAAACAATAATATGTTGATGGAAATGGTGATGATAGATCAATGAAATCTAAGATGTTGTCTCATAGCTCCTCCCCATGAAAAGTTGTTTTCCAACTCCATGCATGCTTTTATCAATTGTTTCTTATGGATCGATGCAAAATAACTTCGCTGCATAGAAATTCACTTGGAGGTCACTCTGTACATTACAATAGTAAGACGTATAATAATATGACATGATGGAAAAGATGAAGTCATGCTCTAAGGTTGGATACATATTTGAATTTTATTTGTATATGGTATGGATTGCTAGTTTTTGAGCACTTTCACTGTTTGTGTGTGAGAGTTTCCATCAACATATTATCATTTGGGGCGATTTTCATTGATGTTGGGGTGATTCTGAGAATTGTCGAGTGGCAGGGTGATTCTCATAATTGCCCATGTGCCCACGCCTGCATGCTTTAAGTCCAATGTTATAATATAACAACATAATCAGCACAATCTCCTTGCTTCCCTTTTAGATTCTAGCAAAGTAAGGGCATCACCCTCTGTGATAGGTCCTTTTACATTCCTCATGATCAGTAGATTTTGATCATCAAAACATTTTACTGGGATATATGTAACTTGATCTCTTGATCCAGTTCAGCCAATTACTTTCACCACAGTTGCCAATTTCACACCAGTATCCATGACTTCCTCGAAGATGATTGCTCATGTTGAAAGCTCTGATCTCTGCGCGAACTCCACCGAATAGCCAAAGATGTGTGTATCAGGCATGTTGAGAGCAAGAACTTTCACTGTTTGTGTATGAGAGTGAGAATTATCATAATACCCAGAGGAAAATTGGTGGGGTGATTCTGAGAATCACCAGGTGGCGGGGCGTTTCTCAGAATCGCCCATGTGCCCACGCCTGCATGCTTGAAGTCCAAAATTATTATCTAAACAACATAATCAGTGCAATCTACTTTCTTCCCTTTCAGATTCTAGCAAGGTAAGGACTGTTGGGTATTTTTCTCTGTTTGGGATGGGAAAATACCAAAACCACAAATATAAAACACAGAGGCAATGCTCTGTTTCCTTTGCTCCAGGATCTTTTTGCACAGAGGACCCTTTTTCAAAATTAGCTGAGAACAGAGTATTGCACCACCATAAAAGATTTCCATTCATTAAAATAAAAACACTAATACATATTCATCCTCTTTGCTAAGAGGGATTTACCAAAAACAACATTCAACCAAAACTCTGTTTTCACCTGAGAATTTACTGAGACATATTCATCCTCTTTCACTCAGAGGGATTCACCAAAACATTACAAAAGTTACTCTGCCTCCTATGAAATTTTACACCACTGTGTAAATATTTCATTTACATTCATTGTTGTGTGAAAAACAAAACTTACAGGGAGTTACAGATTTACCTTTTCACTGTTGTGAAACAATACATGGTTTCCAACAAAACCGTCCACTAGTTTTCTTCATTTACTTTTTCTCCTGCTGTGCAATATTTACTTCTTACATTACAATCAAAATTACTTTGCTGCATAAAACATTTTTCATTACAAACCCTAAAGATATTTATGCACTTCTGTGCATACCTCCCTGAAATACAAAATTAATCTCAGTGGTTTTTCCCTTCGCTGCTGCGAATCCACATTTCATTCTCCCCGTATGCATTTTTCACATTTTGGTGCTGCGGACTCTTATCTTTTTACCATGTGCAAAAAAAATACCTGCCATTACAATCCCCGTGTATTTTTCTATATGGCTGCTCCAAGCCCCACATGTTTTTGTTCTCCCCGTGCGATAATACAATATCACATTACAAACCCCGTGTGTGTATTTTACATAACACAGAGTCAACGGTTTTACATTACATGTGCACGCATAATAAAATAAAAAACTTACAATATATTTTCGCCCATACTCAGTATTAATGTGCCGTAAGGAAAACTCTAAAACTTTACCAAACTCATGTCAGGGCTTTAACATAAGATATGGGACATAGCTTTTCTCCACGCTGCATTTAATTTTCAACAGACCTTACTCCACGCTGCATTAACTTTCAACAGGCCCGTATGTACTTTGAAGACCTAAACGGCGGAGTCCTTTCCCTTCAATCGAACGGCGGAGAGAGATGCACCTTGATCGGATGCATATCGGGCGGGGTGAGCTGACCCATTGTTACCTTCCGATGGATGTCGGGTGCTTATGTCATGGGTACGTCATGGGTGGACAGTTGTCAGCTCCAAATTGCATCGGAGCCCTTCGTCGGAATGTTCCATCGCCGGAGAGCTGGCCCGATAGGTTTCAGGTGGCCGGTTTCTGTTTGCAGCTGGGTGATTTGCCGTGCGCCTTAAATACTGGCCTGCGCACAGGGGAAATTACCATTTCAACACTCCCCTTTAATTTCACCTGCTGGGCATTCAATCTTACCCAAACACTTCCTCAACTCCTTGACATGCTGCTGTTGCAAAAGAGTCTTCCTCTTAACAGA
>APFE030268832.1:45299-85851 GCA_000404065.3 Pinus taeda | reverse complement strand
TCTATCTCCATGAAATGTTCTACAGTCTTTTGCCATATGACCAAAGTTTGAGCAAGAATAACAATAACCAAAAAATGAACTTTGGTACCTGAGAGATGGACGTTTCCTTGATGTACTTCTGAAGCCTTGCTGCCTTGAGATCCTTTGATGATCATCGTTGCCTCTTGCATCTTTGCCATCAGCTACATTTCTTCTTGGAGCTGGTTTTCTACTTGGAGCAGGATTTCTTCTATGGCAGCCTTCATTTTTCTCCTTGCCTTTGCTGGCACTAGGAGCATCACCATTTCTTTCTGGCTTCTTCACATCTCCTTTGCTTAAAGCATTTTCATCCTTGTTTGAGGATTCACCTACATACCCAAGTCCTGATTTATCAGATGGAGATCTGTGATAGCTGAGCATGTCATCCAAAGCTTGAGAGCTCTTCATGATCTTGTTCATCCCTTCAACCTTCTTCTTGAGGAGGACAATCTCCTCTTCTAATCTTTCACACTCAGCATTCTTCTTTGCAAGCTGTCCCTCAGTTTCTTCCTTGCTATGAGTAGCTTCAGCTGCTACTATTTTAAGGGAGATTATATCTGACTTCATTTTGGAGATTTCTGCACTCTTAGCTTCACTGCTCTCCATTTTCTTCTCAGCTTCTTGTGCCTGCTTATTGGCTTCTTGTAGCTCAGACTTAAGGGAGGATACCTCTACCTTGTACTGTCCAATCTCTTCTACAAGTTTGATCACTCTCTTGTGCCTTTGTTCAAGTTGACTTGAAAGGGCATCTTCCTGCTTCTTTGCTTTATTCAACTGATTTGTCATGGATATGACTTCTTCTTGATGCTTCCTTTTGCTTTCATCAAGTTCCTTCTTAAGCTTGGCAAGCTCTTCATCTCTTTCTCGCACTTGAAGCTTGATGAGGTCAACCTTCTCACTTTCAGCTTCTATGATGGGTTCAGAATTTTCTTCTTGACTGATGGTCATGGTCAGTGCTCCCTTTGCATGAAGCTCATGCAGTCTGTCCCATATATCCTTTGCTGATGAATATTTTCCTAGATTCTTCTTTACAGAATCAGGCAGCCCATCCAAGATTGTCTTTGCTGCCTTTGCATTGTGCTCCTTGGATTCTCCATCCATTTTGCTATCATCAATCACTGATTCCCAAATTTCAGTGCCTTCAGACTGTAAGAAAGTCCTCATTTTTATTTCCCATATATCAAAGTCCCCATCGAACTTTAAACCCTCAAATAGAATGCTTTCAAATAGTTTGCCTTCTATTTTAACAGAGGAGGGAGACACAACCTTAGGGGATTTGGACACTTTCTTCTTTGACCTTGCCATTCTTAACTGTTTTTAAAATCCCTGACTGCGTTTTTAAAATGACTCACTGTTTCTTCAACAACAACTCAAACAACTTGATAAATACCCGAATCCCTTTGGCTGAAACTTCACACAGCTGGAGAAGCTTTAATGCTGCTGCAACAAGGGTCTTTCCTTCAGCTTCTTTGACACTTCAAAGAGCATGAACCTGCTCTGATACCACTGTTGGATATTTTTCTCTGTTTGGGATGGGAAAATACCAAAACCACAAATATAAAACACAGAGGCAATGCTCTGTTTCCTTTGCTCTAGGTTCTTTTTGCACAGAGGACCCTTTTTCAAAATTAGCTGAGAACAGAGTATTGCACCACCATAAAAGATTTCCATTCATTAAAATAAAAACACTAATACATATTCATCCTCTTTGCTGAGAGGGATTTACCAAAAACAACATTCAACCAAAACTCTATTTTCACCTGAGAATTTACTGAGACATATTCATCCTCTTTCACTCAGAGGGATTCACCAAAACATTACAAAAGTTACTCTACCTCCTATGAAATTTTACACCACTGTGTAAATATTTCATTTACATTCACTGCTGTGTGAAAAACAAAACTTACAGGGAGTTACAGATTTACCTTTTCACTGTTGTGAAACAATACATGGTTTCCAACAAAACCGTCCACTGGTTTTCTTCATTTACTTTTTCTCCTGCATTGCTGTGCAATATTTACTTCTTACATTACAATCAAAATTACTCTGCTGCATAAAACATTTTTCATTACAAACCCCAAAGATATTTATGCACTTCTGTGCATACCTCCCTGCAATACAAAATTAATTTCAGTGGTTTTTCCCTTCGCTGCTGCGAATCCACATTTCATTCTCCCCGTATGCATTTTTCACATTTTGGCGCTGCAGACTCTTATCTTTTTACCATGTGCAAAAAAAAATACCTGCCATTACAATCCCCGTGTATTTTTCTATATGGCTGCTCCAAGCCCCACATGTTTTTGTTCTCCCCGTGCGATAATACAATATCACATTACAAACCCCGTGTGTGTATTTTAGATAACACAGAGTCAACGGTTTTACATTACATGTGCATGCATAATAAAATAAAAAACTTACAATATATTTTCGCCCATACTCAGTATTAATGTGCCGTAAGGAAAACTCTAAAACTTTACCAAACTCATGTCAGGGCTTTAACATAAGATATGGGACATAGCTTTTCTCCACGCTGCATTTAATTTTCAACAGACCTTACTCCACGCTGCATTAACTTTCAACAGGCCCGTATGTACTTTGAAGACTTAAACGGCGGAGTCCTTTCCCTTCAATCGAACGGCGGAGAGAGATGCACCTTGATCGGACGCATATCGGGCGAGGTGAGCTGACCCATCGTTACCTTCCGATGGATGTCGGGTGCTTATGTCATGGGTACGTCATGGGTGGACAGTTGTCAGCTCCAAATTGCATCGGAGCCCTTCGTCAGAATGTTCCATCGCCGGAGAGCTGGCCCGATAGGTTTCAGGCGGCCGGTTTCTGTTTGCAGCTAGGTGGTTTGCCGCGCACCTTAACTGCTGGCCTTCGCACAGGGGAAATTACCATTTCAACACTCCCCTTTAATTTCACCTGCTGGGCATTCAATCTTACCCAAACACTTCCTCAACTCCTTGACATGCTACTGTTGCAAAAGAGTCTTCCTCTTAACAGAGGGATTAACCTGAAACTATGCTTAAGAGCACCTTCCTCATGACAAAGGGATCCACCATAACAATGTGCTGAAGAACACCTTCCTCTTGATAGAGGGATTCCCATGTGACTATGCTAAAAAGCATCTTCCTCTTGACAGAGGGATTTACCATGCCACTGTGCTGAAAAGCACCTTCCTCTTTAATAGAGGGATACACTAAGAACTTCACTTCCTCTCACTGAGGGATTACTGCCAAACACTGCTATAGATGCAGTTTCAAAACAAAACATTCATTGCACTGTTGTGCATACTCATTACTTTTGTTCTTTTATGCTGCTGCATATTCTCTGCTGCACTATTGTGCTATCTTCTTTGCTGCGTCTACCCCACATTGCTGTGTCTACACTTGCTGTTGTGTCGCTGCACTTCACTTACATTTCTTTGCAAACTCTGCATTCTTGTGCATTCTTCAAAGACATAATACTTTGTCTTTTCTGGAACAATTACTCTGTCCCACCTTACAAATTTACACTGCTGTAAAGGAAAAATTTCTTTTCCATCTGCTGCTGTCCATTACCTTTCATTTCTTCAACAAAAAAAATTTCATGCTGCTGCATTTTCTTGTTTGCACTGATGTGTAAAAACACAATTCTTCACTCTCTCTTAGTTCTGGTTTCATTTTCTTCGCACTATTGTGCTTCTCCTTCTTGCCATCACGCTACTGCCTTTTCTTATGCATTGCTGTCCATACCCATAACCATAGACTCTGTCATCCCTGGGTTTTTATTTGCTGTTGCGTTGCCTCTACAATTTGCACTGTCGCTGCATTTTGTTTCATCACACTGTTGTGTGCCCATACACTAACTCTTTACTCTCCATTACTTGCACATAGAGAGAAATCATCCTCACGCTGTTTTGCGCTGCATTCTCCACAAAAAAAATTAACACGGGCTGCTGCCTTTTCTTTTTACACCTTGCTTCACACAATCTTAGTCTTCATTCATTTTTTTTACACAATGCACTGTTGTGCAGTTCCTTTCATTTTTCTGCTGCCACACATTATCATTCACCCATGTGCATTAAAAAATCTGCTATCCCTGTTTTTCTTTATGCATTTTTTGCATGCTGCATTGCATATGAAAAAAAACATTACATTTTTTTACTGCTGTGTATTGTACTCACTCTGCTGTGAGTATGTTCTCACACATGATATAGAAGGAAACTACCTTCCATTGCTATGCACTTCAATGCATGTGCTCCATAAAAAAAAATTCAAAAACTGTTGTTTTATATTCTATCTTCCCACTGCTGTGAGGGTCTCCATGCTTTGCATACTTTTCTCATTGCACTACTGCACTTCACATTTGAGCGCTGCCCCTTTTTCTTCTCTGTTGTTATGGCAGATTTAACTTCATATTTTTCCCTTATAAAAGGTCTTCATCAAAGAGTGACTGTTAAGACAGTTCAACAACAAAAATTACAAGCTCCCCTTTAATGTGTGCTTTTCTTCTTTTGGCAGATTTTTCTCAAAACAAACTTGGATCCACTTGGGAGTTCAAGGGATTTTCAGATTGCCTTTCCTTCCTTCTCCATACTTGTGTAACTTTCTTCTTTTGCATGGGTCTAGCTTGTGTAAGATCCCATGTCAAGTTACAATCTCGTGCCATATGCCCAATGTCATGACACTTGAAACATTCAACATTGTTCATGAATAAAAATTCATGATTTCTTCTTGTGAAATTATTTCTTGGAGATTGTCGGGGACCACAACATCTATCTCCATGAATTGCTCTACAGTCTTTTGCCATATGACGAAAGTTTGAGCATGAATAACAATAACCAAAAAATGAACTTTGGTACCTGGGAGATGGAGGTTTCCTTGATGTACTTCTGAAGCCTTGCTGCCTTGAGATCCTTTGATGATCACCATTGCCTCTTGCCTTTTTGCCATCAGCTACATTTCTTCTTGGAGCTGGTTTTCTACTTGGAGTAGGATTTCTTCTATTGCAGCCTTCATTTTTCTCCTTGCCTTTGCTGGAACTAGGAGCATCACCAGTTCTTTCTGGCTTCTTCACATCTCCTTTGCTTAAAGCATTTTCATCCTTGTTTGAGGATTCACCTACATACCAAAATCCTGATTTATCAGATGGAGATCTGTGATAGCTGAGCATGTCATCCAAAGCTTGAGAGCTTTTCATGATTTTGTTCATCCCTTCAACCTTCTTCCTGAGAAGGACAATCTCTTCTTCCAATCTTTCACACTCAGTATTCTTCTTTGCAAGTTGTTCCTCAGTTTCTTCCTTGCTACGAGTAGCTTCAGCTGCTGCTATTTTAAGAGAGATGATATCTGACTTCATTTTGGAGATTTCTGCATTCTTAGCTTGACTGCTCTCCATTTTCTTTTCAGCTTCTTGTGCCTGCTTCTTGGCTTCTTGTAGCTCAGACTTAAGGGAGGATACCTCTACCTTGTACTATCCAATCTCTTCTACAAGTTTGTTCACTCTCTTGTGCCTTTGTTCAAGTTGACTTGACAAGGCATCTTCCTGCTTCTTTGCTTTATTTAACTGATTTGTCATGGATATGACTTCTTGATGCTTCCTTTTGCTTTCATCAAGTTCCTTTCTAAGCTTGGCAAGCTCTTCATCCCTTTCTTGCACTTGAAACTTGATGAGGTCAACCTTCTCATTTTCAGCTTCTATGATGGGTTCAGAATTTTCTTCTTAATTCATGGTCATGGTCAGTGCTCCCTTTGCATGAAGGTCATGAAGTCTGTCCCATATATCCTTTGCTGATGAATATTTTCCTAGATTCTTCTTTACAGAATCAGGCAGCCCATCCAAGATTGTCTTTGCTGCTTTTGCATTGTACTCCTTGAATTCTTCATCCATTTTGCTATCATCAATCACTGATTCCCAAATTTCAATCCCTTGAGACTTTAAGAAAGTCCTGATTTTTATTTCCCATATATCAAAGTTCCCATTGAACCTTAGAGCCTCAAATAGAATGTTTTCAAATAGATTGCCTTCTATTTTAATAGAGGAGGGAGACACAACCTTAGGGGATTTGGACACTTTCTTCTTTGACCTTGCCATTCTTAACTATTTTTAAAATCCCTGACTGTGTTTTTTAAAATGACTCACTGTTTCTTCAACAGCAACTCAAAAACTTGAGAAATACCTGAATCCCTTTGGCTGAAACTTCACACAGCTGGAGAAGCTTTACTGCTGCTGCAACAAGGGTCTTTCCTTCAGCTTCTTTGACACTTCAAAGAGCATGAACCTGCTCTGCCACCATCAAAGAGCCTGGACTAGCTCTGATACCACTGTTGGGTATTTTTGTTGCAATGGGAAAATACCAAAACCAATCAAACAAACAAACACCACAGAGCCAATGCTCTGTTTCCTTTGCTGCAGGATCTTTTGTCCACAGGAAGCCTTAAAAAAATTTACTGAACAGAGTATTGCACCACCATAAAATGATTTCTATTCATTAAAATAATTTCACTGATACACATTCATCCTCTTTGCTGAGAGGGATTTACCAAAAACAACATTCAACCAAAACTCTGTTTTCACCTGAGAATTTACTGAGACATATTCATCCTCTTTTACTTAGAGGGATTCACCAAAACATTACAAAAGAAATTACTGTCTCCTTTGAAATTTTACACCACTGTGTGTAAATATTTCATTTACATTCACTGCTGTGTGAAAACAAAAATTACAGGGATTTACAGATTTACCTTTTCACTGTTGTGTGAAACAATTCATGGTTTTGAAAACAAAACTACCTCCTGGTTTTCTTCATTCACTTCTCCTTCTCCTGCACTGCTGTGCATTCTTTTTCTTACATCACATTACAAACCAAAAAGAAGTCTTTACTCTGCTGTTGCACTCTCTTTTTACATTTCAATCCCAAAGAAAAACATTCATGCACTTCTGTGCGTTCCTCCCGTGCAATACAACATTTTCTCTCTGGTCTTTTTCAGGTGCTGTGGACTCTCTGTTTTCTATTTTTACCGTGTGCGATTACACCATTGTTTTCATATTACAATCCCCCTAGTTTTTCATTGGGTGCTGCGAACCCACACATTTTTTGGTTCTCCCCGTGTGCAATACAATACAACTAAAATGGAGTCAACACTTATACAATACATTTTCGAAATAATAAAAAAACTTACCTTTTATTTTTTATGCCCATACTTCGTATTAAGGCGCCGCAGGAAAAACATTAAACACATTACCAAACATGTCATAACATTAATATAAGGTATGGTCCGTAACGTATGGTCCACGCTGTATTTAATTTTTTTAACAGGCCACGTATGTACTTTGGACAATTTTAAACGGCGGAGAACTTTCCCTTGAATCGGACGATGGAGAGGATTCCTTTTAATCGGCATATCGGACAGGGGTTGATGACCGACATTTATCGTCCGATAAATGTCAGGGGGTGATGTCACCCCAATCCACGTGTTTGCACCAAATCGCATGGGAGACAATTTTACGGAAACCACTTTATGTCAAAAAGTGGTGCGATGAGGTTGCCGGCGGTTTATGGTTTGGTTCGGTGGTTTTCTGCTGGGTGGTTTTCCCCGCGAGTCAACTGCTGGCCCGCGCGCACAGGGGAAATTATTGCTTCTGGATCTATTGCATCTATTGCATAAATATGGGTTGTATTGACATTTCGAACCAATATATGTGTGTGTGGTATTGATATTTTGAACCAATAGATAGTAAAAATGTAGGGTGTTTTGATATTTTGAATCAATAAATGTGGCTTATTATCTCTGACATAAGTATGCCTTGTATTGATTTTTCCCATAAATATATGTGGTTTATCATTTCTCTTTTAATTTTGATGATGGACACATATTAGTTCAAAAAATCAATACAATTAATAATTAATACTCATGCAATTTATCCCAGAACAATTTCTACACAAAAATATGATAAACTATATATTAGTTCAAAAGATCAATACAATTAATACTTATTCAATAGATCCGAAAACAATTTCTACACAGAAATAATCGCAGAAATTTAAATTTTGAAATAACAACTTTATGAAGAAATATGCATAAAAAAGCATTGTGATCAGATCAGTTCAATTACGCAACCATTTAAGCGTAACCAGATCAGTTTAATTAAGCAACCTTTTAAGCTTAGCCTCTCGCTTCTGAATTATTTGTTTGATGGATGGCAATTCATAAGGCAAATCCAAGCATACGTTTTAGCTTCGTTCAACATTGCTGGAAACACAATTTCAAATCCACTTGGCCGTTGATCGTCGGCTTCGTCCTCCATCATTCCAATCTGTTTCTTTAAGAATTCAATACCTGCCAGATGATATTTATGATTTATTAAAAATTATAAATATGGCTAACAGTTGGAATTTTCTATTTATTTAGAATAACCATAATATATAGGTAAAGTAAAATAGTTATTTTTTCAAAAGTGTTTTTAGCTATAATTATATCAAAATTCATTAGCTAAAGGTAAAATAGTTACTTTTTACCATTGTGCACTTGTGTGTCGCCTGTACGCCATAGGGTGAGAGTAATAACGCAGGCAAGAGTAGCCAGCACTCTGTCATATGTTAAGAAATGCTTCTCTTCGCCCCAAGAGCCATCTTCCAACTGATTCTGAAGAATCCACTGGAGTGTTTGAGGAAAGTGAGGGTGTTCAGAGCCATCAACAGCCGGAATCCTGGCTACCCAACCAGTGTCATACGCAGAGGCATTCGTTTCCCCATCGCCCATACTTCTGAACATACCCTTAATCTCACATATTAATGACTCCACACGCTTCTCTTCCGCCGCTGCAGCGTCCCCCTAAAATTAATAGAATACAGGTCAACGCCAACCGTATTAATTTTACAAAGAAAACATTAATTGACGAACAACATTAGTGAATAATAATACAAACCTTGTTCGATGACATTAGAGAATGAATAATATCATCCTTCCAAACTCCCTCAGGGAATTCTCGTTTCGTAAGCATACCAGCAGAAAGCGAATCTGGACGGATGCAATAGAAGATGACAACAAATAAAAATTAAACGAAATTAATGGCTTAAAGTAAAAATCGGAATTAATGGTCTGGCAGGATATACGAAATTAATGACTAATGACTTGGTAGGATGTTGAAAGCGTTTAAATTAAAGTAAAAATCGGAATTAATGGTTTGGCAGGATATACGGAATTAATGACTAATGACTTGGTAGGATGTTGAAAGCGTTTAAATTAAAGTAAAAATCGGAATTAATGGTTTGGCAGGATATACGGAATTTGGTTTGGTAGGATGTTGAAAGCGTTTAAATTATTAGGAGAATAAGCATACCAGTAGTCATATTATTAGAGTGATTAGAAAGGGGAGCTGTGCCTTCTCCGACACAAGCAATGATCTTGCTTGAACCTGCATATTCAAAAATATTAATAAAAAGCCGAGTTGAAACTAACGCCACATAAAACTTCAAATTATATGCCTGTGCCTACCAGATCGTAGGTTCTGTTTGGTGCCACTGCTGGTATTAACCGTGATGAAAACACATGGAATGCATTGTCTGCTCAGTTGAGGTGCATTCAGTGTCGTCGGAACGGGAAAATGGAATGACAATAAAGAGGAAGGCATGGCCATTTTCTCAAACACGCCACTTACCAGAAGCAGAGACTCTGCTCTATTATATGAAATGTTAAGTTCTTGGAAATCGCTATAAATAAATAAATAATTATAATAACCAATCCTGTGTAGGCTAATTTCTACCACCAATCACAATGGTTGGTAGGATGGTTGAAAAACTGTTTCAAAATTTCGAGATCAACTCTCAACAGACCACTCTACACCCAACTCAACTCCCACGGGCCACATACATACTTGAGATGCCTAAATTTGTCCTTTTCTGAAAGCCACCAGGACCTCAAACTCCTCGCGAATAAAATGCACTTCAATATTTTGTTGTAAAGTCGGGAATACAATGCAATTCAACATTTTATTGTAATGTTGACAAAGAAAGAAAAGTTGACAGGGAAAGAAGGGAAAGAGAAACGTGGAGTAGATATTGTTTTTTTCAATATTTAAATAGATTATCTAAAAAATATTAGCAATAAATGATTAGAGTGAAATTCTGCTAACTTGACTTAAATTTTAAGTGAATATAACATCGAGTAAAAAATAGAAATAAATGTCATGATATTTAACAAATGAAATGAAATTAATTTCTCATGAAATAATATATGTACTAAAAATAACTTTTTTTTATTTAGACAGTATACCCTAAAAAAATTTAAGCTCAATATGTTAACTAATACCATTAATGTCTTCATCTTATGTAATTTTAAAGCTCAATATGTGAACTAATATTATTATGTCTTGTGCTCATGTGCTATATGAAGGATTCATTAATGGAATGTAAGACAATTATCAAGTTAATGGGTGTTTATTTTATAGATGTTTTAGAAGTTTTACTTAGCAATAAGTTTTTTAGTTTTTTGTTTTCAATAAATTTGAAAATTTCAAGCTCAATATATTAACTAATATCATTAATGTCTTCTTTTTATGTGATTTTAAAGCTCAATATGTCAATCAATATCATTAATGTCTTGTGCTTATTTGCTAATTGAAAGATTTAATAATGGAATGGAAGAGAGACATGAAGTTAATTAGTATTTTACCATCCTTTTCTTTGATGTAGAGAGTGGGTTCTCCCTCACACTTTTCAAATCCATTTTCCAATGGATAGAAATCTATCTTATTGTACCACGCTCTTGGCGTTTGCTTCAGCCCATAAAGAGCTTTCTTCAATCTGCACACTTTGTGCTCTTGGTCTTTCTTTTTATAGCCTCGAGGTTTTTCAATGTAAACCTCTCCCATTAACACTCCATTTAGAAATGCTGACTTCACGTCCATTTGGTAAACTTTCCACTTGTTTTGTGCTGCTATGGACAACACTGCTCTTACGGTTTCCATTCTAGCAACCGGTGCGAAAGTTCCCTCATAGTCTCTCCCATACTGCTGCTTATATCCTTTGACAACAAGTCTTGCCTTGTGACTTTGTATTTTGCCTTCAACATTACTCTTGGTCTTGTAAGCCCATTTAACTCCAATGACTTCTTTTCCTTTTGGTAGTTCAACCAAATCCCATGTCTTGTTTCTTTCTATGGCATTGATCTCCTCATCCATAGCTTCTATCCATTTCCTATCCTTAATAGCATCTTCGAAATGAATAGGGTTATCGACATGACAATATAAAGCAAACAAAGAATTCATACCTTCATCATAAATGTCACTTAAATTTCTAAACTTCTTACCTCTTTCATTTGGTGTACAAGTGCTTGAAGAAGCACTTGAATTTCCTCCTTGTGATATGCTTGGGGAAGCACTTTCATTTCTCCTCAAGGGTGTCTCTTGCTGCCCTTGTCTTGGAGCTATTATTTGGGGATGTATTTCAGCCATCTCCTCATCATCTTCATCATGTGACAAAGAGCTCTTAACATTAACTATTTTCTCTGTGCTTCTATCCCAAGCTTCCTCCTCAATGACCTGAACATCTCTGCTCACAAAAAACTTCTTGGTGGATGGGTTATATAATCTATAAGCTTTGGATTCCTCACTGTATCTAATGAAAATACATTTCTCCCCTTTTTTGTCCAACTTCTTCCTTAGCTGATCTGGAATGTGTGCATAAGCCACACATCCAAAAACTTTCATGTGGGTGACTCCTTGCTTTCTCCCACTCCATGTTTCTTCTAGCACTTTGTTCATGACTGCTTTTGTAGGACATCTATTTAAAATATACACTGCACAGTGTACAGCTTCAGCCTAATAATCATTTGGCAAATGCTTTGCCTTTAACATACTCCTCGCCATATCCATGATTGTTCTATTCTTCCTTTTGGCAACACCATTTTGCTGCGGAGTGTATCTAGTGGTAAATTGTTTATGAATTCCATTTTCTCTACAAAAACGTAGAAATTCTTTGGAGATATACTCACCTCCTCTATGAGTTCTTAAAACTTTTATATGCAGCCCACTTTGGTTTTCTACAAGTGCTTTGAAATTTCGAAATTTTTCAAACACTTCACTTTTGTTCTTCAGGAAATATACCCAAGCTTTTCTGGTAAAATCATCAATGAATGTTAGTATATAGAGGTTGCCTACAAGTGACGAAGTTTGCATCGGTCCACATAGATCTGAGTGGACAATTTCTAAGGGTGCTTTTGCCCTTATGCTTTTCCCTGATGAAAAACTTTTTCTGTGTTGTTTCCCCAATATACAACCTTCACAAAGGCTGTCTCCTCTCTCTATCAATGGTAATCTTCTTACCATTCATTTTTTTTTCAACAAATTAAGACCTCCAAAGTTGAGATGTCTAATCTCAAGTGCCACAACCAATTTTCATCCTTTGGTTCGCTTTGGAAATCCTCTTGTGTAACTGCAGCAATTTCTACCCCATCTTTCAAAACTGCTTTTATCTTAAGAGGGAACATCCTGTTCCTTGTCATTTTCACTTCAGTAATACATAGTTTGTTGGGTTTTCTATCCATGATGGTGCATACATCATTCACAAAGAAAACATTGTACCCCTTTTGAACAAGCTGTCCAATACTCAAAAGGTTACATTTCATTCCAGGAACATAATAGACATCTGCTACGGTTTTCTTTTCACGTTTCTTTGTTAAGACATTTACTTCTTCTTTTCCCATAACAGAAACTTTACTATCAGTTTCAAGTGTGACTTGTGACTTCACACTCTGATCTAACTTAGAAAACAGGGCTATGTTACCTATCATATGGTTACTAGAAGCAGAGTCTAGAAACCATATATCATCACTCTTTGTTTCAGCTATATTATAGGCTAACAACAAATTATCTTGGCTGATATTTTCTCTAGTGAAGTTTGCACTAGATCTATTATTCATATCATGCTGCTTCTTCCTACATTTATTTGCATAATGCCCATATTTTTTACAATAATATCATTGGACATTGGATTTATCATACCTTTGTCCTTGAGCATGATGTTGTCCACTTTGTTGGCTGTTGCCTTGGCCTTGGTTCTGATTTGGATTGTTGCCTCTTCCTTGAGCATTTGGTGGACTATTTCTTTGACATCTTTTTTGGCTTCCGCCTCTTCCTCTCTTGTTTCCTCTACCTTGACCTCTTCCTCTTCCAAAAGACATCTGGGTCTTAAAAGCATGTCCTAGAGATGAGTTTTCATTTCTACTCAATCTCTGC
This sequence comes from Pinus taeda, assembly GCA_000404065.3. NCBI lineage: Eukaryota > Viridiplantae > Streptophyta > Pinopsida > Pinales > Pinaceae > Pinus > Pinus taeda. Next base: position 72,612 of record APFE030268832.1, on the reverse strand, counting down.
TCATGTGTTATCAGTGATGCATGTAGTTCATCAACTGAGAAATTTGTGAGATCTTTTGTCTCTTCTATGGTGGTGACAATCACATCGAACTTTGAGGGTAGGACCCTCAATAGCTTCTCCACAATCCTCCTTTCTTCAAGAATCTCTCCATGAGACCTTATCTGTGTGACAAGACCGATTACTTGTGTGAAGAATGAGTCAATATTATCTGACTCCATGCATAGATTCTCAAAATCTCTCCTTAGCAACTGTAGTTTCGCTGTCTTCACTTTCTCCATGCCTTGATAGACTATCTTGAGAGTTTTCCATGCTTCTTTGGATGTCTTGGCTACTGCTATCCTTGGAAACACACTCTCATGCACTGCTTGATATAAGAAGAGAAGGGCTTTAGAGTCCTTCTTCTTATAGCCCTTCAACCATTCTTTCTCTTCTTGAGTCAAATTATTAAACTCATTTTCATGTGTTAGTTCTTCAAATCCATCCTCAACAAATTCCAATAAATCTTGTGAGGCAAACAGGGCTCTCATGGTTATTGCCCAATAGTCATAGTTTTTCCCATTAAATTGTGGGAGCTGAGTATTAAAGATACCCATGCTAGTGCTCGTGCAGATGCTGGTGCTGGAGCCAGTCATTCTTGCACTCTTAACTATACTTCAGATACTTCACTGTGTATTTAAAAATCACTCACTGTCTTCAACAACAAGAGAAAAAAGAAAACTTGAGAAATACCTTTGAATCTTTCTTGACTGAGTCTTCACTCTGTTGGAGAAGCTGCTGCAGCAAGAAATCCTTCCTTTAGCTTCTTTGACACCTTCAAAGAGTCTTGAGAAGCTCTGATACCATGTTGGAAATTTCTGGTAATTTCAAACAAAAAAATATGAACAGAGAAAATGGTATGTTTTTCCCACAGAATCAAAAATTTGTTTGCTAGAGATGAAGAACAAAGTTTCACACACCAAAATAAACTTGTATTCATTAATCAAAAATTTCTAGCTACAAATTTCTTCCTCCAACAGAGGGATTTCACAAACACTGCTTCAAATGCACAAAGAAAAATTACTCTGTCTCTGCAACAAAGAGCAATACTCTGTTTCTTCAAAAATTAACATTGCTGAAAAACACTCCTGTGATTGCACTGTTGTGCATTTCATTCTCTGTCTCAGCTAGAAAAATTTACATTGCTGTGTAAAATTTCCTCCATTCACGCGTTGCTTACGTTTCCATTTTTTTCACTTGCGATGCTATGCATTTCATTACACTTACAATAACAAAAAAAAACATTACATAACCTTTTGTTTGACTTTGTGCTGTGTAAAAAAGATAAATTACATCCGTGAATTAACAAAATAATAAAATTAAACGTTTTCACCTATATTTTAGGACTACAATATATTTCATTAAATTCTTTAGCATGGCGACATATTAATTTTCGAAGGTACTTCAACATTAATTAATTTACTCGCAGTCAAAAAATAATTTTACTTCACGTCAACTAATAAATGGTTCTAAAGAATGGTTTTCATTTCTACTCAATCTCTCTCTGCTCATGTGTTATCAGTGATGCATGTAGTTCATCAACTGAGAAATTTGTGAGAGCTTTTATCTCTTCTATGGTGGTGACAATCACATCAAACTTTGAGGGTAGGACGCTCAATAGTTTCTCCACAATCCTCCTTTCTTCAAGAATCTCTCCATGAGACCTTATCTGTGTGACGAGACCAATTATTTGTGTGAAGAATGAGTCAATATTATCTGACTCCATGCATAGATTCTCAAAATCTCTCCTTAGCAACTGAAGTTTAGTTTTCTTCACTTTCTCCATGCCTTGATAGGCTATCTTGAGAGTTTGCCATGCTTCTTTGGATGTCTTGGCTACTGCTATCCTTGGAAATACACTCTCATGCACTGCTTGATCTAAGAAGAGAAGGGCTTTAGAGTCCTTCTTCTTATAGCTCTTCAACCATTCTTTCTCTTCCTGAGTCAAATTATTAAACTCATTTTCATCTGTTAGTTCTTCAAATCCATCCTCAACAAATTCCCATAAATCTTGTGAGACAAACAGGGCTCTCATGGTTATTGCCTAATAGTCATAGTTTTTCCCATTAAATTGTGGGAGGTGAGTATTAAAGATACCCATGCTAGTGCTCGTGCAGATGTTGGTGCTCGAGCCAGCCATTCTTGCACCCTTAACTATACTTCAGATACTTGACTGTGTATTTAAAAATCACTCACTGTCTTCAACAACAAGACAAAAAAAAAACTTGAGAAATACCTTTGAATCTTTCTCTACTGAGTCTTTACTCTGTTGGAGAAGTTGTTGCAGCAAGAAATCCTTCCTTTAGCTTTAGCTTCTTTGACACCTTCAAAGAGTCTCGAGAAGCTCTGATACCATGTTGGAAATTTCTGGTAATTTCAAACAAAAAAATCTGAACAGAGAAAATGGTATGTTTTTGCCACAAAATCAAAAATTTGTTTGCTAGAGATGAAAAACAAAGTTTCACACACCAAAATAAACTTGTATTCATTAATCAAAAATTTCCAGCAACAAATTTCTTCCTCCGACAAGGATTTCACAAACACTGCTTCAAATGCACAAAGAAAAATTACTATGTCTCTGCAACAAAGAGCAATACTCTGTTTCTTCAAAAATTAACACTGCTGAAAAACACTCCTGTGATTGCATTGTTGTGCATTTCATTCTGTGTCTCAGCTATAAAAAATTTACACTCCTCCATTCACGCCCTGCGTACGTTTCCCTTTTTTTCAATTGTGCTGCTATGCATTTCATTACACTTACAATAACAAAAAAAACGTTATGTAACCTTTTGTTTGACTTTGTGCTGTGTAAAAAAAACTTACATCTGTGAATTAACAAAATAATAAAATTAAAAGTTTTCAACTATATTTTAGGACTACAATACATTTCATTAAATTCTTTAGCATGGCGACATATTAATTTTCTGATCGAAGATACTTCAGCATTAATTAATTTAGTGGCAGTCAAAAAATAATTTTACTTCACGTCAACTAATAAATGGTCCAAGGTGCATCAACAGTTCGTGTCAATTAAATGGCTCACAACAACCCCGAGAAGGTCCCTTTCAACTAAACTTTACATTCCGGGGAATGAGTTGTTTTGGTGTCAATTAAATGGCTCACAACAACCCCCCAGAGGTCCCTTTCAACTAAACTTTACATTCCGGGGAATGAGTGGTTTTGGCAAGGATAGGCGAGACACACGTCAACAGGTGAGTGTGATTGGAGCCCCCTCAAAAAATACCTCTGCGTGAAAGTTTGTGCTGGGAAAACCATCGTAGTTTTCCGGAAATAAATGGGCGAAGGTGAAATTATATTTCAACATTTATTTTATACGTGTTTTAGAAGTGTTACACACCAATAAGTTTTTGTAGATTTTAGTTTTTAATAAATTTGAAATTTGAAGTAAAGTTAATTATTATCTTTATTTTATATTTATTGGATGTATAATTAATATAATGATGTCATATTTTAAATGTGTTGGATATTTGTTTAGAATTGATTTTTCTTACCAAATATTATGAAAACAACAACAATTTGTGGATTATGTTTATAGGAATCTTTTTATTGAACCTTGATAGATTTATCTTTATTTTATATTTATTGGATGTATAATTATTATAATGATGTCATATTTCAAATGTGTTGGATATATGTTTAGAATTGTTTTTTATTACCAAATATTATGAAAACAAAAACAATTTGTGGATTATGTTTATAGGAATCTTTTTATTGAACCTTGATAGATTAGTCTCTCTTTTGATCCAAATCATTATCTAATAGTCATAAACCAAAGATGTTATGTTCTAGTTGTCTTCTTTCCAACAATACATGAAATTTCAAATATTAACTACTTTATATTTCTAAATCCATGTTTACTTCTTCACATTTACCCAATATAATTATAAAATTATCATAATAATTATTAAATAATTAATAACATCATGTAAAAATAATGCCATAATCATACATAGACACTATACCCTAATATGATATATAATTAATTATAATAATTAATTAATTAATATAACAAACAAATTTATACTACAAACTAATTCAAAAAGCAATAGAAAGTATAAATAATTTTTTCATTGTAAATCAATTTAATAGTGTCATGGAAAACACAATATCCATAAAAACTTACACATTCTCACAATTGAATTGTGAAAACTAATTTAAATGGAGTCATAGAATTATAAAATTTTTAATTCATGAATATATATTTCATTCTTGTGATTTCTATCCAACCTAACTACCTAATTTCCTTCTTAGCTATTTGAAATGTAAATACCAATTTAAATAGATACTCAAAATTATATATGTTCAATTAATAAATATATTCTATTTTTCTGTTTTGTACCTAACCTAGCTACCTAATTTCCTTCATCATTATTTTCTATTAATTTCTTGGACCATGAAAAACATAATATATGCTTATGATTATGTATAATAAAAATTATTTTTTGTTTAAAATTTTAAAGCTATTTTTTATTTGTGATGTAATAAAGATCTATTTTTAAACTTTTAAAATTATCTTTTATTTATGATGTAATAAAGATCGATCACAATAATAATATGGTTTCAATATGCCAAAAGACTTATTTTTTAGTGTAAAAAAATAGCTTATCTGTGGTGTTTGTATTTTTTTTTGAGAAAAATATGTAAATCTGATATTTCGATTGAACATTCTACTCATCACTAAGTTAATTATTCATTCATTTTGTATCCATGTAAAACAATTACGGCATTGGTCTATTCATTCTACATATTGAACGATCAAATGTCAAGATAATTATTCATTCATTGCGTATCCATGTAAAACAATTACGGCATTGGTCTATTCATTCTACCTATTGAACGATCAAGACCATATATTATGAAATAGAAAAATTGGACGGTTTGTAACCATTAACAAAATATTAAAATACTATGAGAAATTATAAATTATATGTAGTTTGCTCTATTCATTTTATCTATGGAAGGATCAAATGTCAAGATACTATGAAATGGAAAAAATTGACCGTTTGTAACAATTAACAAAATGTTGGAGCAAACAATGTGCAACGGAAATTTAAAATGCATACACAACACATAAAAAAATTAAAAATAACACAAGGATTTAAAATGGTTCACCCAACCAATCTCGGCTACATTGACCAAAACAGAGGCATCAGAAATCTTATTATTCAAGAGGAGATTACAACAATTTATTTCCTCACACACTCTCTACTATCACAATATCCTGCACGGGCTCTTGGAGTATAAAACTAAATCAGAAATTCTCTCACAACAATTATAGGATGCAATAACTCCTCCTCAACAAAATGGAGCTAATATAGCAAGAAATCCTATTGTTGTCACCTACATGAGATTTTTGGCCAATTTAATAAAACAGAAAATCTCAACAATCTCCACCTTGACAACAGTTAGCCTGATACCCTGTTTCTTTATTATTTTTATCTTTTCTGCAAGCCAAGAGAAGCCAGACACCAACGTAGCTTTTCTAACAAAACTGGTTTCATGAACATATCTCCACAGTTCTCCTTTGTATGCACTTTTTCAAGAGTGACTCCCCTTTCAGTGATAACGTGTCTTACAAAATGGTACTTGATTGGTATATGCTTTGATTTACTATGATAGGTCGGATTCTTAGCCAATGAATTGCACTTTGACTATCACAAAATAACTTGATGTTGTCCTGTAACCTACCAAACTCACCAAACAAACCTTTCAACCAAATCGCTTCTTTACAAGCATGAGAAGTAGCTATCTATTCTGCTTCAGTAGTGGATAATGAAACTATTTTTACAACTCGTGAAAATATCTCATGAAAGTCAATGCCTTCTTTCTGAGAAAAACCTTTGGTGACTAGCCTTGCTTTGTATCTTTCCTCTGTATCATCAACACCCCTTTTCAATTTGAAAACCCATTTACATCCCACAGTTTTTCTGTCTTTAGGAAGTTCTACCAGATCCCATGTGCCATTCTTGTCTAATGCCATCATCTTGTCCTTCATAGCTTCTTTCCACTTTTCACGTTTAGAACCTTCTACAGCTTCTTGATAGCACAAAGGTTCATCATCGTTAGTGGTTAAAGAAATTGAAGTAACATAATCATCATACCTTTTAGGAGGAAGTTTCATTCTTGTGGACCTCCTTAAAGATGTTTCTGGTACTTCCACAATTTGTTGATTATTATCTGTAGGAACTTCTTCATGATCAGCATCTGAGACATGTTCATGATCTTCATCTGAAACTTGTTCATGAATTACATCTGAACCATGTTCATCTTGACTATCATCAATACTTGAATTGGTTTCAAACTGAATGTGTTGAAACTTAGATACATTATCTTGTTTCAATTTATTATCTACATCTGAATTTGCAAGAGAAGATTCATTAAATTTAACATCTCTATTAATGAAGATCTTGTGAGTAGTAGGATCCCACAATCTGTGTCCCTTAGTCCCATCACCATATCCAACAAAGATATATCGTTTTGATTTATGATCTAATTTAGAACGCTGATGTTTCAGAACTAAAGCATATGCATCACACCCAAAAACTTTTAGTTTAGAATAATCACAAGGATGACCTTTCCATACCTCTTGAGGAATTTTGCATCCTATCGCTGTTGATGATAATCGATTTATCACATAACATGCTGTAGAAACTGTTTCTGTCCACAATTCCTTCTGCAAATTGGCGTTACTAAGCATACTTCTTGCGCTCTCTAAAAGAGTCCTGTTCATGCGTTCAACAACTCCATTTTGCTGAGGAGTATATACAGTGGTCTTATGTCTTTCGATCCTAGCATCCTTGTAATAATTGTCAAATTCCTTTGAAGTAAACTCACCACCATTGTCATTTCTTAAACATTTAATGGTTCTTCTAGTGATGTTTTCAACTAATGCTCTAAACTGTTTGAAAACTGTTAATACATCAGACTTCTTCTTTAACATATAGACCCATACTTTTATGGAGAAATCATCAATAAAAGATAAAAAATATGACGATCCTCCATATGATTTTGTAGGGGATGGACCCCAAATATCAGAATGGATATAATCAAGGATTCCCTTACTAGTATGTTTTCCAGTTTTAAACTTCTGCTTTCTTTGTTTCCAAAACAGACAATGTTTGCAGAAATCTAACTTAACAAATTTTAAATTAGGAAGTAACTTACGATGAGATAAAATCTTTAAACCTCTTTCGCTCATATGGCCCAACCTTTGATGCCATAAACGAATAGAACTACTCTCATTTTTAGACACCGTAGAAACATGATCTGACTTTGTTCTTCCTTCTAACTGAAAAAGATTTCCAACCTTCTTTGCTTTCATTACTAGTAAAATTCCTTTACAAATTTGCATTACTCCACCTTGAATAACAGTTTTATATCCATTAGTGTCTAGTGCTCCTAGTGAAATGAGATTTTTTCTTAAAATAGGTACATGTCTTACATCAGTCAGAATTTTATTTGTCCCATCAAACATTTGCAGCTGGATGCTTCCAATTCCCACAATATTACATGTGAGATCATTTCCCATGTAAACGACTCCATCATTGATTGATTTATAAGTCTTAAACCATTCTCTATAAATGCACATGTGATTTGCTGCACCAGAATCTAACAACCAATATTGATCATGATTAGACAAATTAACTGATAACACTTCATCACTCATACCTGAACCGGATGCTGAACCTGTATCTATCGTGTTTGCTTCTTTCTTCTCTGTCGAAGAGTCTTCTTTAGATGTTTGTTGTCTCTTCCAACAGTCCTTCTTCAAATGTCCCGATTTGACACAAAACCAGCACTTTACCTTACTCTTCTTCCTTTTCGATTTTGAACGCGAGTCGTTGTGCCTATTGAAGTGTCTTTCTTTAGAACGACCTCTGACCATCATTGCTTCTGATGTAGATGTTTCTAAATTTGACCTCTTCCTTGTCTCTTCGGACAACAAAGCTCCAACAACATCATCAAATTCAAGGGTTTCTGATGAACTAAGACTTATAAAAGTAACAAAATGGTCCCATGACTCGAGCAACGAGAATAATAAAGTTATAGCTTTATCTTCTGATTCAAATTTTACTTCTATACTTTCTAATTACACCAGGAGAGTATTAAAGGTATTCAAATCATCAGTAATAGATGTACCTTCCTTCATTCGCAAACTGTACAACTGTCGCTTCAGAAGAATCCTATTGGTTAAGGATTTTGTCATGTATAGCTTCTCAAACTTTGTCCACAAACCAACAATAGTTTTCTCTAACACGATGTTAAACAAAACATCATCTGCCAAACACAGTAGAATACCGCTCAGTGCTCTTTCATCCAATTCACTCCATTCATCATATGTCATGTTGTAAGGCTGTTTGGCTTTTCCCAACAATGCCTTTGCCACACCTTGTTTCACATGAAGATCATACATTTTCACTTTCCAGATCTCGAAGTCGTTTTTTCCATTGAACTTCTCGATCTCAAAACGAGAAATTTGATATTTTTCCATGTTGTAACAAACAAACAAACAATCTCCAATTCCAACTTTTTAATAAATAAAGTTAATATTTAAAAAATTCCTTTGCATTATACTATAGTGCCTTTACCTTATTATAAAATCGCTCTCCTGTACAAATCTCAGATTACAATAAAAAAAATTGCAGTTTTACCAAAGCGAAAATTGCTTGGTGCGTCGAAAGGGACTTGGCGCTTCCTCGACAGCACAGGATCCGCGCCCAAAACAAAAACGGTGTAAGTGACAAAATTGGCGTGCTTAAACCCATCATTTCTGCGCCAATTGGGATCTTGGCGCACTGGCATGAGTATTACTCTCGGAACCGTGCCAATGGGCGCGTGTGTTCCAATATAAATCGCGCCAACCCTTCCTCTATCAAAATTGATGCCACTGTTCCTGACAAAAATGCGCCAACGGCAAAGCTCCACCTTCCGTAGCAGACTTGGATCTCTGTCACGTACCAGCTCCACAACATGCTCTCATACCAATTGTTGCAGCAAACAATGCGCAGCGGAAATTTAAAAGGCATACATAGCACATAAAAAAATAAAAAATAACACAAGGATTTAACGTGGTTCACCCAACCAACTTGGGCTACATTCACCAAAACAAAGGCATTGACAATCTTATTATTCAACAGGAGATTATAACAATTTATTTCCTCACACACTCTCTACTATCAAAATATCATGTACGGGCTTATATTTTTATAGCTAGGAGTATAAAATTGAATCATAAATTCTCTCACAGCAAATATAAGATGCAATAACTCCTCCTCAACAAAATGGAGCTAATATAGCAACAAATCCTATTGTTGTCACCTACATGAGATTTTTGCCCAATTTAATAAAACAGAAAATCTCAACACAAAATACTAAAATACTATTAGAAATTATATGTGGTTTATTTTGAATAAATATTCAAAGACATGGAAGAAAGTAAACCATTTAATTTTAGTTTTATTTTGATATTAATTTTTTTTTTAAATGTGTTTATAAATAGATTTATCAATAAAATATATTTAAGCAATAAAATTTTATTTTTAAAATTATTCATAATTTATAATATTAAGTAATTAAATATTTATATATATTTAAAAAAGTTATTATAATTTATAATATTAAATTAATATTCTATATATATAATATATATTATTCAAAAAATTTAGTTTAGCAATTTCGTTAAAATATTTATTAAATGTATTTCTAAAAAATTTAATTTTGCATATAGAATTTTGATAGGGCGATGATAATTTCATTTGACAAGTTTCAAAGATGGAACACTGACTTGTTAATAATTTTATGTAGTAATAAATCTATCAAATAATTTTAAATATTGTTTTAGAATTTTTTTAATTGCTATTATAATTATTTGATTTTTTTTAAGTTTTTGCTTTTCACTTTTAATATATATGTTGCATGACAAATTTAAGAATCACTTCACTATTGAGTTAATTCTTTTTTTTAATTGGGCATATATGCAAGCATGTTGATTTTCATATAATCTTAAGTTTTTAATTATGCTTCTTTTATGTTAAGCTATATTCTATAAATAATAGAAATGTTTCAAATAAATTAATTAATATTACATATCACTATAGTATTTACATTTTTCCATGGCTTCATTCAATTATATCTTACATAAAACTACTTAAAATATGTGGCTTGTCAATAATTTCAAATAATTGTATTTTTAGATTTCTTTAATTATTATTAGAATTATTAGGTTTTTTGAAGTTTTAAATCCTTGCATTTTAATTGTTATAAGAATTAGATTGCTACAATATTTTTGATTTATACCTAAAATAATATAGATATTCCTCTTTATCTATAGTTATCACTTTTAATCCCAAGATGCATGTGTCATCGAAATGGACAAGGCAGTGCCACATGACGAGCATGGGCTGCCACGTGAAAATGCAAGGGCCTTTAATGCCTCAAGCAGTCGAAACACTAGAATGGGAGAGGCATCAGGGCATCCTTAATGGAGCCGCTGGAGGCGATGGTAAGCCTGCGATGTGCATTCAATGCAGGTCACTTCAACAGAGATGGTAATGAGCTTAAGTATGAGGATTGGCTGGAGATGGGAGCACAATGCGTGGAGAAGAATTCATGGTACGCTAAGTGTCTACGCCGCGAGCTGGTGGTTGAGAGTTGGGGTGAGGTCTGCTTCATACCTGCGTTTCTTGGCCTGTGTCTACACTCTTTTGAGCACGGTTCAATCCCAATTTGGGAACAACAAGCTGTGGGAAAGGTTCGCAAATTCTATCGGCCCTCCTCCGCTTGTGAACATAACGAGGAACGGGTGGTTATCATGGTGCGTGAAAGAATGCCTTGCAGGAGAGGCCGAGGGTGTGGAGAATCCTCCCATCCCCCTGCAGCAGACATTCATCACCATTGTTGCTGCTGCTACTGTTATCGAAGAAGGGGAGCTACCCCAATTTCGGCTTGTCAAGTTATGGAAGTTGGCAGCTCTAGTGAGGGGGAGCCCATGTTCCCAGCATTTGGCTCAGTTATCTTCACACTAGGTAGCTCCAGGGATAATGTAGGAATTAATGCACATATCTCTGTGCTTTTCACCAAAATTCCAGAGGAGAACGAAGAGGGGTCGTCACTGGTTCTTGCGGAGGATAGCACAACGAGCGGCAAAGGGAAGCTCCCAATGGGGGAGCCATCAAATGCAGTGGATAGCTCAGAGAGCGGCAAGGGAAAGCACCCAATGGGAGAGACGTCAACTGCTGCGGGCACTTCGGGAAGAGAGCATCCTCAGCCACCCTCCCAACTTCGAGGTCCCGAGCAGCCAACCCCTGTGTAGAATCCCATGGCTATGTGGGAAGGTGTTCCAAAGGGACAAGGATGGAGCAGAATTGTGGAAGAAGAGCCAGAGGATTAGCTACCAGAGGCGCTCTTGTGCTTTTGCTTCCTTCTCTCAGGTCGGGTCCTCTCAGGTTGGGTTCAGGGTTCTGGTCAATTTCAATTTTCTGTTCTATATTGTGGTTTGTGTTCTTCATGTGGCTAAGTCCTGCTCGCGGCTACCCCAGTCGCAGTAGGCGCGGAGTCTTCTGTTTGGCACCTGGTTTATGGCGCTACCTGTCTTTTGTCTGTTCATGGTTATGCTTTCAGTTTATACAGTATGTTTGGGTCACAAGTCTTTTTGGAAAAGCCCCTGTGTGGGTTGTTGCAGTGCTACTCTGGAAACTCTCAGTGTCCTGCTTTTTGATCTTTTTGCAAAAATCGCCCTGCGAGGCAAATGTATGAGTCGGTTAATGCCACCCATGGAGCCACAAATGGCCCTGGGCAGCCAGCTTCCTTGGATGTAAAGTTTTTCTGTACATATTAATATAATAGTAGTTAGTATTGCCGAGAAAAAAAAAATAGTTATCACTTTTAATGCATTTCTTCCATGACAAACAGAGGAATCACTTCAGAGGAATCACTTCACTAATCAGTTAATTTTTCCTCTTATTTGAGCATATATCATAGTGTGTTGATTTTGATATAATGGTAAGTTTTTCATCATGCTTCTTTTATGCTGAGCTATATTGTATAAGCAATAAGAATATTTTTAATAAATTAATTAACTATAAATATCACTATAATAATTACATTTTTTCATAACTTCCTTCAATAATATATTACATAAAATTACTTTAAATATATTACTAAGATTATTGATACCACCTTAGTTTACTATATATAATTAATTAATTTAAGTGGTTGATTTTATAGAAAAGCCTAAATTTATTCTTGAAAAATTCATTCGGCTTTGGTTTAGTAATATCATTAAAATATTTATTAAATCTAAGAACATTTGGCAAAAGATAATTTGCATATGATAATTTCATCCAATAGGTTTGGAGGACCAAATTGTGACTTGTTAATAAAACTAAGTAGTAATAAATTTAAGGAATAATTTTAAATATTTGTATTTTTAGATTGTTTTTAATTTTTATTAAAATTATTAAAAAAATAACGTTTTCAATTCTTGTTTTTAGATGCTTATATGAATTAGATTTCTACATTTTTTGTAATTTGTACCTGTAATAATATAAGTATTACTCTTTATTTATAGTTATCACTTTTAATTCAAGTCTTGCACCACAAATTTAAGAATCACTTCACTAATGAGTTAATTCTTCCTCTTATTGAGGCATATATCTAAGTTTGCTAATATCAATATAATGATAAGCTTTTAATTATGCTTCTTTATGTTGAGTTATGTTGTATAAACAATAAAAATGTTTCAAATAAATTAATTGATATTACATATCGCTCTAGTATTTACATTTTCCATAGCTTCATTCAATTATATCTTATATAAAATTACTTAATATATATTACTAAGGTTATTGATACCACCACTTTAGTTCACTATATATAAATAATTAATTTAAGTGGTTGATTTGGCATAGAAGCCTAAATCTATTATTCAATAATTCATATGGCTTTGGTTTAGCAATATCATTAACATTTGGAAAAATATAATTCCCATATGATAATTTCATCTACTAATTTTTAACCACCAAAGTGTGACTCGTTAATAAAGCTAGGGAGTAATAATTTAACGAATAATTTTAAATAATTATATTTTTAGATTTCTTTTAATTGTAATTAGAGTTATTAAATTTTTTAATATTTTCAGTTCTTGTCTTTCGATGCTTATATGAATTAGATTGTTACAATTTTTATGATTTGTACCTAAAATAATATACGTATTACTCTTTATTTATAGTTATGGTTTCTAATTCAGGTCTTGCATGAACTTAAAAATCACTTTATTAATGAGTTAATTCTTCCTCTTATTTGGGTATATATACAAATATGTTGTTTTCAATATAATGATAAGTTTTTAATTATCCTTCTTTATGTTGCTCTATATTGTATAAACAATATAAATATTTCAAATAAATTAATTAATATTGGAGTTGTCTTTAGTGCGAGTTTTTGGAGTTGTCTTTAGTGCGAGTTTTTGGAGTTTTCGGTGTCGAAATCCGGTGTTTAAATTTGTGGTGAAATCTTGATTTGTGTTATTTAAACTAGTTTTTTGAGTGTATATATGGATTCAACACCCTGAAAAACCCCTAGGGCACTTCTATTGTGCAGGGGTTACCCATAAAGCCCCTAGGGGTTTCCCATCAAACTTGTGATTTCAATGAATTCCCACTAGATTTAAAAAAAATTAGATCGAAAAAATCCACCGGAAAAACTTCCAAAAAATCATATTAAAAACAAATCCATTAATATTACATATCACTATAATATTTACATGTTTCCATAACGTCATTTAATTATATGTTACATAAAATTACTTAAAATATATTACTAAAATTACTAATACCACCACCTTAATTCACTACAACAACCATAAACGTGTATCTTAATTAGGCCATTAAATGGCCTTACTTCCCTTACCACCTTAAGCATATTCACAAAAGTGTAAGGTTAATTGATGCAGGAGCATTAACCAAGAGAAAATCATTGTAAATAAGTAGAAATAGGGGGTCATGTATCCTTAGAGAAGTTGTTTCCTCAGTCTCAAGTTAATGCAATATTTAGGCTTTAAGTGATTTAATTAGATAACGTGAGAGATTTGTAAATTCTCTTCAATAAATGAGAACATGAGTGGGCGATAATGACCAAAGAGTCTAAAGTCAATTATGAATCTTTAAGCAGTTCCATGATTCGAGGAACTAAGGAGAGCTCTTAGGAATTAAATGGAGATTAGAAGTGGATGTAGAGGATAGAGTATTTGGGAGTCAGTTTAGAGGATTTAGGAGTCAAGCCAGGATTAGTTCAACAGAACTTCCTGGCATAAATGTAATCCTATGGGCAGAGCTTAGAAAGAGGCCACGAATAGTTAAGGATTAGGCCTGTGCGAGACACAGAGTCTCGAATGTAATCATGTGGTTATATATATTATATATAATATTATATATTATATATATATATCTATATATATATATATATACAGAGAGTTATTCCTGACTATGTCAGTGTATGTGAAGAGTATTTCATGAATGAAATTACTGTGAATTTGTAGTCTCTGTAACAGGGTTGCAAGAAGAATTATGAAGGACACGGAGAGGAAGCGAAATGATTCAGAGGAATCACCAATGGATCTTAGAATCTAACTGAAGAATTAAAAGAAGCTCTGAAGAGAAAGTGAAGGGAGAACTCGCGGAGTAGAGCTCTGAGGAAGCGGAAGAGTGAAAACTCAAAACCCTGAAGAAATCCACAAAATCATAGAGAAACACTGAGAAATAGTGTAAAAGCTAAGTAAGGGGCCGAATGGAGAAGTAAAGAAATGATGAGCAGTGACTGTTGGATCTTGAGGATCAACGACCAGGATCAAATTGCAAAGGAGGGAGAGAAATATTGCATCGGCGAACTTTAACAAAGGAAGGCGGTTTTGTAACAATGAAGGTGGATTTCAGACGACCTCAAAACCGTAACTGGTTTTGAAGGAAGAGCATCGATTCCACTCATCAAATGACGCATGGCAATGGAGGCGAGAAGAGAAATCACTTTATCAGGTGGTTAAACCCCGTGTTTATTTTCTTTTCAAAATTGGTGCGGTCTACTGGATCTACTAAGCGCAGATCAACAGTAGAGAACCATCGAAGCAGCTTTGGAGGTCGAGAGTAATATAAACCGTTGGACTAGGTAAGAAAATAAATGGCAATGATTGATTTAATCAGAGATCGGTGGAAGGAAGGAAGAGAATTTCGGCAATGGTTGAATGCATGGACCTGATGATAAACATAGTCGAGGCTTATAAGATTTGAAGTCCACATTTATGGTTTGGAGCGAGTAATCCTTGGTATGGCAATAAGTGTTGTGATTTCGAATTATAAGGAAGTGTGATAAGACAGACCCAATAAAGTGTTGAGACGCGACTAATAATAATTGAGATCCGGTAGTATATTATCGCATATCAGATCCGATGGAGCAAATATGTGTTAAGACCATGAGTGACTATGATCCCCGATTGCGATAAAGCTATCCTCGTTAAATGTGCCAAGATCGTACCAAAAGTGGAAAAGGTATCAATTGCATGTAATTCCTTTGTAAAATGTTTATTAAGGAATTAAGCGCCAATGAGGGTTTTATGTGTTAAAACCATATGTAACAAAAGTAAAGAGGGAAAACGGTTATATATGCGGCTTAAGGAGTTTTAAAAGTCCCGATAGGAAGGATTTATTGAATGACTTTAATATAGTCATAAACGAAGGCTTGAGTAGTGTTTAAACCCTCGATAGAAGGATTTAGCAGGGTGATTGAGTTCCGTTACAAAAGAACCGGTGATAAGGGGGCATTAGCCATTTATGGTTGTAGATTTGACTCCTTTATGAGTCAAATACCTCGGACATATGTATTGATATGTTGTTATGCATACCGTGGGTATGTGTGGGGGTATCCCTGCATCATTAATAGTAATATTATTCTAACTAAGTTCCCTCATAAACTTTCCTCGCCACCTTACACATATTCACAAGGGTGAAAGGTTAATAATAAGATCATTCTAACTCATTTCTCTCGATTCAAAAAATTATTAATATAATTATAACATAGAATTTGTTTAGATATGATATAAATAACAAAATAACAAAATTAGTAAGAAATATTTTTCTTTCTTTTTCCAATACAATTAGATATAAAGTTAAAATACAAAATTTATGAGATATTTAAATATATTTTTATACTATTTCAACACTTGTGAAGTGCTTTACTTAAAAAATACGCGAGGAAGCATAGATCATCTTAATTATGATAATAGTTCTTTAGAAAAATTGCAAATTGATATTGTTAAGATTTTAAAAAAGTTCATTAAAAATTAAATATTTATAACTTTATTTTTAATTATAAAAATAAATAATTATAACTTTAGTTTATAATAGAAAATAAAATAATACATGAATTAAATTCATATATGTTTAAAAAAAATTACAACAAGAATCTTAGCCATGGAGATTTTTAACATGTAAATAAGATTTGTTAGAATAGTATGAGTCAATACTATGGTTTATCAATACAACATGCCTAAAAAACCATAACTTATTTTATATGACATTTGTTTGTATGACATTTTCTAAATTAATTAGTTTAGTTAAAAGGTAGAAAAGGCATGGAACTACTTTTGAGATAAATCACAACCTTTGATATGTAACTACTCCTAAAAATATTCTAAAATATTGCATGGAAGTGAAATGTTTACCATCCACTTAATAATTATTGATAATAAATTAAAATTATGAAAATCCTATTCCAAAATAAATGTGCCTATCACCATAATAAAAAAATTCTATTTGATTTTGATATATATACATTCCTATCAACTAATTAGATAATGTTATATGCATACACTAAATTTATAGACTAATAAATTTGAATTAATTCATGATAAATATTATAAATAGCATAAACTTCCATGCAATAGTGTGCATATAAACAAAAATATTACCATCCTTCTCCACCACCATTAAAAGAGCTTTAAAAAATAAAGAAACATGATCACTATGTAATGATTTACTGTACTAATAAGTGAAACCAGCTAACTATTACCTAAAACTATTAAAAAAAAAACTCCAAATTATATATGAAGTTAGATGATTGCAAAAGATTCCAAAAATATATCTCTACATATAAAATGTGGATACATAATAAATATCCACGATTATGACATCATCACAATCACCTATAATAATAAGGATTTAAGACTTCCCTATCATTTAGAATCGAACACATTAAACCTCTATATTCACCCAAGGGAAAAAAATTATACCAAATCAACGAGAAGATCTTGCCAATTTATGATTGTTGTGAGATTCAGTTAGTTCTAGTAACCTAATGTTTCTTGGAATTTACCACAATACTATATCGAAACACATAAACAATCTCTGTAGACGCCACATATATGTGGCCTTGTATGTATGTGCGTATTTTAACTTTTAAATAGTTTGCATGCATAAAAGTGTTGGATAAGTATTTAGGGATGGGTTTCAATGTTGGACTTGAGGGGCACTATATTTTACTTGGAAAAGCATAATTTTAGGAACTCTTTACGCATATTACAAACAAATTTTAGTACCTATAGGTTGATAATATCACGCACACTATGTGTAACCATGAGTTTTGATGCAATCTGGGTGGTGTCCCAATTTCATCAATTTGCCTATACATCATTTTACAAATAATTAATCAAATTGATAGTGTTAATGCACACTCGCAATCACACAGTAAAATTCAAAACTAATAAAATTCAAAAAGCACTACATAGTTTCAGTGGAAAATATCCTCTCGATATTGTTAATTTTCAAAGTAGATCATTTACATAATACACTCTTGGACATCGTAATTCCCTCATCTGAATCTTATTTAACACTCCACCCTCTTTTCCTTCCACCCTCTTTTCCTTTCACTGTCCTCCTCAACCTATTCCCTCAAATATTTAGCACACGTCCCTCTTAAGTCAAAATTGCACACTAATTTTACATGCCTCAAATTGAACATTTCTCTAAACTATTTATGCATAGACATGTTTATTGCACTTGTACTAATACTTCTCATCTTTCATTTGCACTTCTTTTTATTTTTCCCCTGTTCTTCGCTTCTTTTTGCTGCATGCTCTCTATGCTCAAAGTTAAAACTTCTTTAAATGCTCATACAACAACCTCCCCTTGCAAGGAAAAACTTCACATGTCCCTGCATTAACATTGCTTAATCTTTTATAATCTTCCACTTGATCAAATTTTTGATATTCTTTCTCATATATCCATGTGTTTGTCTTCATCAACTCTATCCTTCCACTTTTCGAAGCACTAATTGTACAAAAACATTCTTCACCATTACCAACATTGTTCTTCCACTTTACCAAGGGTGTTTTCTATTCATTAGTCTAAGTGATAGAATTACAAGATCCATAAGTGCTGCATATTCCAGATCTCTTGAAGTGACAAACACCATTAAACTACAATTTACAAAGTATCTATGTGCTTATAGAAAGAAAAATTGTGACAGAATGTTGTTTGGTGCTAAAAATATCAAAATAATTAGAGAACTAAAAGAACCATAAAGCATATATGAAGGAATAGAAAATATAAAAACTTCTTGTGATACAGAGTAGTATTGACAAATTAATACAACACAAGAAGCACTCTAAGAAATTTTGTATATATATTTCACGATGAATGAAAGAACCCAAGATGTCTATAAGACCTTTTTCAGAAGGAAACTCAAAATCCCATAATGGAAATACTCATATTTTCCCATAATGTAAATACTCATATCAATACCTACTATGAATGAATACTTCCATATTTTGTAGTGATAATGACATTAACTACACTTCAATAGGAACAAAAAAAAAAGAGAAAAAAAACAAAATTTGCTTGCAAACAATTATGGGAGTTGTTTAGATTCTAAAATGATAAGGCAACTCTTGCTAGATGTAACTACCTCAACATGCCATGTAGTATACTTGTTGAATTTATTTGTCCAAGGGAAGTTTCTTCTAATTGTCATGTTGTTTTAAATATATCGAAAAATATTATTTCTTATATTCTTAAAAAAATTATGTAAAATAAATAATTTTTTTTATGTTGAAACATGAAAAGACTTCACCCTTTAATTCCCTAATAAGGGATAAGGACTTGCATACATTTTTTGTGGGTAGTAATTTACACTTTTACTCTTATTATAGGTATATTTATTTCCATCTTGTCCCTATTCAATTTTTGAGCAAATACTTGCTTAACTTACACATAAAACTAATTAGGGGAGAAGGTTAGCAATGATAGATTATCATTTTCAATAAATTTGTAAATTCAAATAAAGTTAATTATTAACTTTTTTTTTTATATTTATTTAGTGTGTAGAATGAGTAAATAATTGTCTCTTCTATATCAACATATAAAATTTCAAATATTAATTATATTACATTTTTTAATGGATTTTTCATTTTTTCACATTTACCTAATACAATTATAAAATTACCATACAAATTATTAAATAATTAACAACATCGCATAAAAATAATACTTAAAACCAATATTATTAAACTAATTAATATAATCAACAAAATTATAATAAAACTAATTAAAAAACAATAAAAATATAATGTTATTTCATTGTAAATCAACTTAATATCGTCCCTCTCAAAAATACAGTATCTACAAAACCTACATGCTCTCATTTGATTTTTCATTGTAACAATTGAATTGTCAATAGTAATGTAAAGAGGCCTTTGAGATTATAAATGTCTATATAATATATATATATATATATATATATAAAAGTCCCTTCTTCTTTGCTTTCTATTAATTGCTTGGACCATGAGAAACCTAGTATATTTGTATTAATTGCTTCGACCATGAGAAACCTAGTATATTTGTAGGATTATGTATGATAGAATTTTTTGTTAGATTATGTAACACTATTTTTAACTACTTTTTATTTAGGATGTAATAAAGGTTTTAATAACAACATAGTTCCAAATATATAAAAAAAATACACGGTGTGCATATTCATTTTATATAAATAAAAATTATATAAAAAATTAAACTATTAATTTATAATAAATAAAACATTAAATAAATAATAAAATATTATTAGAAGTTATAGCTATTAGAGATATTTAAAAGCATGGAACAAAGTCTTTATTTTGAAATTTTGTGTTATATGTTAAAAAAATTAATTTTAAATGTGTTTATCAATGAATTTATTGACCACTATTTAGTTTTATGAATAAATTCATGCATAACTATTTAGTTTTAGACATAATTGTGATAAATTAAATATAATTAAATGAAAATTAACCAAATATAAATTAAGTAATATATATTAATATTTAATAAAAATAATAATATTAATATATTTTAATAGTTCATACTTATCTATTTAATAATTATATATATATATAGATATAGATATTATATATATATAAAAGCTGTGGATTGAGAATAGCTCAATTTGATTTTTTTTTTTTTAATTATTAATTTGTTAATAGAATTCTCATAATTTATGAAAAATTTATTTAATTGGTTTGGTTTTAGGGATTATGTTGTGAAATATAATAAAGTATTTTTTCTATGTAAAGACTAATTCTATTAATAAAGTAAAAATATAGTTACAGTAATGTGGAGACCTTAGAGGAGGTTCAAGATGGTCCAGCATCACAAACAAACAGTCCCAGGATTGGGATTTACTAGATACAAAAGCCCAGGGCTATATAGAGAAAACAGGGCAGCCTGATAGATCTTAGAAAAAGGCAAATTATAATCTGTGACCATACTAACTAGATTGCCCACATATTCCTGAGCAAAATTACAGAGCCAAAAATTTGAGACTATAACATGGCTACATGCCTGAGGCCGAAAGATGTTAACAGAAGCCATATAGGCATAACAAAAAGGAGTGAAGAACACAGAGAGGACCAAAGAAACAACCATAACCTAGGAGTCTTCAAATAGGTGAATCGTTTTCTGGAATCTCCTCCTCCACACAGCAAGGATAGCCCATCCACTTGTCGTCCACATTCTCCTTAAGAGTAGAGTCACTGCTGTCTGGAGGAGCTGCCAACTGTCGCATGCTCTCCGAGCCATCTGCAAGTTGAGGAGATACTGAAGCTTTCTGTTGATTTCCATCTGGAGGCTCGGAGATGTCGTTGGCATTTCCTTCACAATGCAAATTGCTACAATTGAACCCGAAAACCACATCTACCATCTGTTGCGCGCTACCTCTTGGAGACTGAGTTGAAGGGGTGTTCATATCAACAGAAGGCCGAGCTTCTTCCTCTGAGAAGATAACCGTAATGCTGGCCTAGAGAACAGGTTGATTGAGGCAACTGTGAAACGTGAAATGAGTGGTTTGAAAGGAATTATGTGGGAGTGGCCTATTAGTTTCACAGGTAGGTGATGCCGAAGCGAGAGGGATGATAGGCGGAGGAGCAGGCTGAGAGCGCCCACGACCTCCACGACCACCACCTCGGCGATAGCTACCACGACGACACACCATGGGCAAAGTAACAGGATAGCTGGGAGGAGAAAACGAGCTTTAGATGCCAGTGTGAGGGTGCATGTAATGCCTAAAGAACTAGACATGCAGCGCCACCTTCGTAACACTATAGGAATGTAAAACCAGAGATAATTGCATGGAGGGAGACTAGGGGTAGATATTGACAAGGAGAACCGAGGCAGCCATTAAATCAAAACCTGGTGAAATGTCTCGAGCCCTCTGCACATTCAATTTCACATGAGGAATGATCTACGTGGATTCAATATGAATCGTTTCCATCTACACGAGGGCTTTGGAAGGTGCATTGTTCTGCCACCTACTGTACCAGTTGTCGCCAAGATGTTGAACCGTCATAAATTAAACTTTAATGCACCCACATCCAGGTTGAAATATTAATAAAGTTGAGTAGTAATAAATTTAATAAATAATTTCAAATATTTATATTTTTATATATTTTTATTATTATTAAAATTATTAGATTTTTTGTAGTTTTAGTTTTTAGATATTTATATGAATTAGATTTGCCAAATTTTGGATTTATACATACACATATTATAGGTATTATTATTTGTTTGTATTTATCACTATTTTAATCTAAGTTTTGTATGACAAATATAAGAATCACTTGGCTATTAAGTTACTTTTTTCTCTTATTTGGATATATATAAAAAAGTATTGATTTTCATATAATAGTACATTTTTAATTATGCTTCTTTTATGTTGTACTATAAAATATAAGCAATTAAATTATTTCAAATAAATTAACTCATATTACATATCACTATAATATTCACTTTTTTCTATAGCTTCATTCAAATATATCTTATATAAAATTACTTAAATTTACTATAAATATTATCAATACCACCATCTTAACTCACTACAACAACCATAGATGTCATTATCTTATTTAAACCATTAAATAACCTTACTTCCCTTATCACCTTAAGCACCTATAGAAAAGTAAGGCTAATAATAAGATTATTTTTACTAAATTCCCTCATAAACTTTAGTCACCTTGAGCACCCTCACAAGGTTGTAGGGTTCATAATGAGATGATTTTAAATAAGTTCTCTAGTAAATAAGTATCAACTCTAAATTTAATAATATTATTTATAATATAAAATCTGGTACATATATTATTAAAATAACAAAATTAGTTAGAAATCATTTTCTTTCTTTTTCCTATATAATTAGATATTAAGTTAAAAGATAAAATTTATGAAATATCTACATGTCTTCTTTTATATTTCCAACACATGTATGAAGTGCTTTCCTTAATAAGAATTGCTCAGCTACTGTATTCTTTGGTTATATATGAGGTAAGGTTAATTCTCATTTAATGTAGATTTTCTCTTTATCATTTAATATTAACAACTTTTCAATATCATTTTTTGTTTTTTAATAGAAAAAAAAAAACTTTATTTTTTTCATGACAAATAATCAAAATTAAATAAATATATGATAACTATATTAATGAAACAAAAATATTGACCACAAGCTTCCATAAACTAGTTGCCTCTTTATACAATAATATTTATAAAAATAAGAATCATCACACAATAAAACTTTTATCTTACAGTTTTTTCAAAAAAAAAACCAAAAAAAATTAAAAGATTTCAGTTATTGCAGAGGCATGAAAATATTCATGCAGGTGTCTCCCATATTTTTTTGTGACCTTGCATGCACTTTAGTGTGCATCTAGTCCAATGGTTAAAGAAAGTTGTCTTTAAATTCCATTATTTTTTAAAATATATGAGAAAGAGAGTAATTGTGTAATTGAGTTGATCCTAACATCCATTTGAATATTGTTATAAAGTCTATATATATATATATATGAATTCTTCAATTGTTATAGTTTTATGAATTCTTCAATTGTTCTACTTTTCAGATTAGCTTTAAAACAAATAATTCTACAAAATTGGTTGTTGTAAATCTATTTTTTCTAATATGTTGAAAGATGTGTTGGTGAAGTTAGGGTTTGTGAACAATCTTTAAATAAATTTTAAATAAGTCAGTGTGGTATTTTTACTATATGTTGTTATATAAGAACCCTCAAATTATGAAATATTCAGAGATTTCAAGAGACATATAGATGTAAGTTAGCTACAAGTTTTAGAATTATATTTGATGAATTGAACATATGACATCCCTTATACAAAGAGCAAAAAATTAGTAAGTTTTGAAAAAATTGCCATGACTTCTAATCAAACTCGATTGACACTAATGAAATAGGGAAAAATGCATACTAGAATGTTATAAAACCACATTTTAAATCCACAAAACCTCAAATCTTAACTATATATTAACACTTCAACCATATTTTCCAAATTAAAAATTTGAAGATTAATTAAAATAAGGAAAAAAATTGTAATTTTTCAAAAAAAAAATATACAAAAATCTATCAGAAAATAAATAAAAGAATTACAAAATAATATATTAAAATATCTCCAGAAATATGTTGCGATAGAAGAAATCATGGTCGTAAGAAAATTTATGTTCCATATGCGGAGATATCATGAAATTAGTCAAGGGTGTGAAACTCTTTGGACACATTAAATTAAACGTGTACTAACCATTTAATTTGAGAGTTAAGTTTACCGACCTATTTATATAGATTTCACATCAAAACTAATAAATTTTGAAATTCTGGCGTAAAGTAGAAAAACGGAAACATTTTGAAATTCTGGCATAAAGTAGAAAACGATAGCAGACCAACGCAATGTAACCATCAAACTGGAACCATTTGTAAGTGGTTGCTCAGACTGGCATCACGATCATGAGGTTGTTCAAGAAGATGGTGTACTGGTTTCAGGATGAATTAGCCCGCGCACACAACAAAAAGGAGAATCCAATCAAAGTAGCGGGCGGGGAATGGGAAGTGGACAAAAACATTTGGAATACGGAATCGTAGGAGGCATTGGGGACCAATTTAAGCGTAGCGTATATTAATTGATAAGCCCATTTATAGCATTCAAAGTTGTGGTCCGAGGAAAGCATTTATAGCATTTATTAGTTGTGCTCCGAGGAAAGCATTTAATTGGGGATAATGGCGGAAACTGTCACATATTCATGGCTGGTGGGCTTCGTCTGTTTCGTTTCGTTCATGATGTTACTGCTTCAACTCTACAGAATAGTGTGGAGGGACCTACAATTTGCCTCCCGGTTCGAGTGGGTGGCCATTGATTGGAGAGACCTTGAGCTTCATGCGAGGGATTAATTCCAGTTCTCAACCACGCCAATTCATTCAAGATCGAGAGCAAAGGTACAGTTAATTCTTTAGAAAATCTACGCATTCTTTAAATTCTTTAATTCATTCATTAATTATAACGTTGAAGATCGAGTGCTAAGGTACTGTTAATTTTAACGTTGAAGATCGAGAGCTAAGGTACTGTTAATCTTTAGCAAATCTATGCATTTTTTAAGCATTCTTTAAATTCTTTAATGCATTCTTTAGTCTTACCGTTCAAGATCGAGTGCTAAAGTATTGTTAATTTCAACGTTCAAGATCGAGAGCTAAGGCGCTGTTAATTTTAACATCAGCGCATATTTTATCAACCAAATACAATATGTGAATTCTGTGAACGCGAACTGCGCAGGTATGGGGAGATATTCCGAACAAATTTGTTTGGAAGATCTCGAATGATTTTGTGTGGAACCAGAATTCAACAAGTATATTCTGCAACACGAAGGCAGGGTGGTTCAATCCAGCTATCTGAGACCTTTTCGAAAACTCAGCGGCAAACGGTTTGCTTTCGGTGTACGGAGATCTGCAGAAGAAGCTCCACGGAACGGCCGTAAATTTCCTGAGGTTCGAGAGGCTGAGTGTGCACTTCTTGGAGGAGGTGTTGAAATGGTAATTTCAACTGCAGCTCCATTAAAACACCAACGGTAAACTTTTGAAAACCACCAGTACTAACCCGCACGGCTTTTCACGAGTTGGTGGTTTTTTCTCAAATCGCAGCAATAATGTACACCATTTGACAGGTGGATCAGCAGTTTTGGAAAACAACATTTTAAGATGGGCAAGAAGTGGTTGTGCGATATTGCCGTCCGATTGGAAGAATGGTTGACCAATGTCGATTGAAACCAAGTTGTGTGCAGCCATGCAGCAAATGAATTTGATGTGAAGTAAAAGTTTCTTTATTTGACGCAAGTTTGAAATTAATGTAATTTACAATGGTTATTAAATGTTTTAATTTTAATGTTTTTTTATTTTACCGGAGTATGGCTGGAGTAACATGTAATATCATATGTTGTTTTTGCTGTTTCGTTGCAATGAAAATGTAAGGGAATCATGCAGAGGGCGCATGTGAAATATACACAAGCATTGTAAATGTAAATGGTTGTTCGTTGAAATAAACTAAGGGGAATATGCAATACGAGGAGCGTAAATATATCAAGTTTTTTTTTGTTGAAAGGGAATGCGCAGTAATCAGATTGGAATGTTATTTTTGTTGGTTGAAATGTAATGTCAAACTGTAAGCAGCACTAAAGAAAAAAATCTTTTTCTTGTTCGTTGAGTAGCGCATGGGTAAAAAATTTGTATGCAAAGAAAGCGTATTTTTGTAACGGAGCAGCGTGAATGAAATGAATTTTTTTTTTACACAATAGTAAATGTAAGAAAATTGTAGACACAACAGTGTAAAATTTCAAAGCAGAGACATAGTGAATTTTTTTTTTACACAACAGTAAATGTAAGAAAATTGTAGACACAACAGTGTAAAATTTCAAAGGAGAGACACAGTAAATTTGCAAGGAGACAGTAATTTTTTTGTGTGGAACTGAAGTGTTCCTTGTTAGGCCCCTATACTACTAGTGTAACCCCTTATTGTTATTATTGCAACCCACTTATTATATTGATGTACCCATGTAGTGCCCATATTGTTACTATTGTGCCCCATAGAAGCCCACTATTGTTATTATTGTGCCCTTACATTATTATTGTTATATAGGGCTCTATCATATATTATGACCCCTTAGACTCCTATATATAGAAAGGAGGTATTTTCATTTGTATCATCCAAGAATTGTTCATTTATGTAATGTAAAGGAAGTTGCCCCCTCGAAGAGGCTGAATTCTAAGGCGTGGATCTATCTTTCTATCTTTTCTTGAGATGGTTCCATAACATTTGGTATCAGAGCTTTGGATTCTAGGGTTTCGCTGCTCCGAACAGGTCATTGTGGCATTTTTGCAATAACTTTTTTTTTTGCGACGTTTCAAAAGCTAAAAGACAAACCCATTTGAGAAGACGTCGCGTTGAATCTCGGGTCCAAATTTCAGAGCTTTTTGCACTATATTTGCGGAGATATGATCTGTGGAAGTTTGTCTTTTTGCAGACTCGTGAATTACATTCCAAACAGGTGACTTGGGGAACATCATCATAAATTTTTCTCTCAGCATTGGATTGAAATTTTGTAAGAAGGTGCAAAAAAAGGACGGACTGTAGTTTCTTGTATATATCTTTTAGATTCAAAAGACGAAACAGGGACTCGTGGCACATCGTACAAATTCACCCTACTCAGCTAGTCCATAATCAGGTCATTGTGGGAGATTTCGCATAACTCTTCCTTGGAGAATCCAATTTGGATGAGACTGGTGGCATTGGAAAAAGGACACAGAGGGCTACTGCAGGTCACAATTTCAGAACCGGATGAATTGAAGGTACAGAGATACATCAGAGGCAATATCGAGCTCCTACAAAGTGAAAAAAGGTGTGTAGATTCTTTTAAATTTTTGCTTAAGATT
>APFE030268832.1:0-29539 GCA_000404065.3 Pinus taeda | reverse complement strand
GTAGATCACTGTGTGTATTTTAAATTAATTGGTGACTGTGTTATTTATTTGGTCTTGTATGTGGATGATATGTTGCTGGTTGGAAATGATAAAGAAATTATCCAGGATTTGAAGACCCAATTGTCCTCCAAATTCGACATGAAAGATCTTGATGCTGGAAACTATATTTTGGGCATGGAAATTAAAAGAGATCGGGCAAAGAGGAAGCTCTGGTTAAACTAGAGGAATTATGTCGAGACAATATTGCAGAGATTTAATATGCAGGATAGCAAACCGGTGAAGGTTCCTATTCCTGTAGGTGTAAAGTTATCTGCTGAATAGTGTCCCAAGACACAAGAAGAGGAAGAGGACATGTCCCGTGTTCCATATACAAGTGCAGTCGGCAGCTTGATGTATGCAATGGTCTATACTAGACTAGACATTGCACATGCAGTGGGAGTATTGAGCAGGTTTATGTCAAAACTAGGAAAGGAGCATTGGACAACAGTGAAGCGGGTTTTCAGGTATTTGGGTGGCACTAGTGAATATGGTTTGTGCTACCAAGGAAGAATAGGATTGGACAGAGTGTCGGATATTCATGGCTTTGTTGATGTAGACTGGGCTAGAGATCTTAATCAGAGAAGATCTACAAGTAGGTATGTGTTTGACCTATTTGGAGGTGCAGTCAGTTGGATGAGTAAGAAGCAATCTGTAGTGGCACTATCAACCACAGAGGTAGAATACATGGTAGCCATTCATGCAAGCAAGGAAGCAGTTTGGTTGCAGAGATTGTGTTCAAGTATGGAGTTAGTACAAGAAGCTATAAGGATAGACTGTGATAGCAAAAGTGCAATTTTCTTAGCAAAGAACCCTGCATATCATTCAAAGACAAAGCACATCGATGTTCAGTATCACTTTGTGAGGGATATGATAGAAGACAAAAAGGTGTTGCTGGTAAAGGTGGACACTTTGAAGAATACTGTAGATGCATTGAAAAAATCTGTGAGCACTGAGAAGTTCTCTTGGTGTAGAGAAACAATGGGCATCACAGGGCTAGATAAATGACTAAGTTGTCTTGTGGCCCGCTATGGAAAGAAAACAACAAGTGGGAGAATGTTGGGTTGTGTTATATTCTTTCCATGACTAGCCCACGTAGATAACTAGGGGTTAGGAGGGGGATGGAGCCCCCCCTTGTTGTGCCGATTGCATAGCGGGGGGAGTCATAGGGGGTTTGAGGGGTGCAGGTAACCCCACTCTATGGGGTCCATGGCAGAGCCCCTGGAAAATTTTGGTTTTGGACCCTATGTGAGGTTGGGCAGACCCACCTATGGTTTTGTGCATGATTTTCGCACATGTTTTTGGATGTGATGGTTTTCGGTCCATGGTATTGGATGCTTCAGCATGTATAAGTATGTATCATAACATTGAAGGAACATAATGAAAAATCAAGCTGGTAGTCCCAGTTTTGCGATCTAGGGGAAAATATCTGTGTATATGTGTTTTATGTGTTATGATCTTGCATTGTTTATTTTCTGTGTATTAGAATTCGTATGCAGGTAATTTCTGTACAGGGTTAAAACCTACACTTTCTATGCTCATCTTTGGAAAAAGCAGGTGGGAACTTCAAAGTTTGGAGATATATAATGATATGCCCATACCAAGGATCTTGTGAAGAAATAAGAAATAAATGTTCATTAGAAAATTTTTCCTCGTGAATAATTTCTTCCTCACAAGGCAGCTCTGATATCAACTCTGCAAATACTAAAGATTTCTTAGATTTAGCCGACATGAGTTCAAGATTGAATTCTTACAAAATGACAATCCATCTATTATATTTTCCCCCAATCACTCGCCTACTGAGAACAAACTGAAATGGATTGATGGATGCTAAGACGAATGTTTTTTGAAGCATAATGTAATGTTGAAGCCGTTGGACAGCATGGACAACTGCCAAAGCTAGTTTCTCGATGGGAGAATAGCACAGTTTAGGGCCTACCAAGCCTTGACTTAGATAGTAGATTACATGCTCACATAGGGCATCATCTTCTTGAACCAAAACCATACCAATGGTTGATTCTGCTGCAACGAGATACAAGAGGAAATATCTGCTATAATCAGGTGGACTTAACAATGGAGTAGAGGTTAATGCTTTTTTCAAAGCATCAAAAGATAGTTGCGTGAAATCATCCCATAAAAACGGGACCCCTTTCTTAAGCAAACACATAAATCCTTTTGTGATCTCTGCGTAATTGGCTATAAATATCCTCAAGAAATTTTCTTTTCCTAGGAGACTTTGAAGTTGATGTATGGAAGACGGGGGAGGCAACTGAAGTATTGCCTCAACCTTGAAGGGATCAACATGAATCCCCTCTATTGACATGTTGAATCTTGATAATTGACTGGATGTGATTGTGAAAACACACTTATTCAGATTCAACCAGATTTTATAAAAACGACACCACTCAAAGATCAACCGAAGGTGCTTAGGATGATCAATTCTCTTTCAAGAACGAGCAGCTAAATCATATAGATATGCTTCGGTAACGTGCTTGATGTCATGAAAAGAATAAGACATGGCCCGTTGAAAAGTGGTTGCAACATTTTTGAGGCCAAAAGACATCTTTTTTATGCAAACGTACCCCAAGGACAAATAAAGGTTGTCTTGTGCTGATCTTCTGGACGAATAGTAATTTGATTGTAACCAAAGAATTCATCCATGAACAAAAAAAATTCATTACCCACACATTCATCAATAATTTGATCAATAAAGGGCATGGGGTAATTGTCTTTCGAACAAGCCTTATTTAGGTCCCTAAAGTCAATACATACTCAAATCATTCCTTGCTTTTTGTCTATGGGGACTGGATTGGAGACCCACTCAGTTAGAGGAACAGGGTATATGAAACCCGCCTTTAGCAGGTTTTCGAATTCTACTTTAATAGTTGCTGATTTTCTAGGATTAATCGGTCGAAGTTTTTGACAAATAGGTTTAGCATTTTCATATGTTTTGATCTCATGCTAGACGATAGATGGATCTATTCTAGGCATTTCCTCATAAGACCAAGCAAACAAATCATGAAAGTCTTTGAAGAGATCAATATAAGTTTGAATTTATTCAGGGGAATAGTCAGCTCCAATGAAGACATTTTTGATTATGTTAGGATTCCTAGAGATGTTCACCGGTACAGTTTGTGAGATAACAAACATGTTACCTTCGGGAGAAAACTGTGCTGGGGCCAAAGGGTTTAAAACTGTATGAACATCACTAGTAGAAGGACTGGACAAACTTGATTCAATTTCTTGCAAATGAGGGAGGAAATATGAACGATGATGTAGATCATCCCATGGTCTATCAACACCCATCATTGCTTCCTCAGATGGTAAGACTGTATCTAAGCAATCCTAAGCTGAAGTTGAATCAAGGGTCCAAGCCGGAGCCACATATCCATCTAACCCCTTTGGTGAGAAAGAGTAGGCTGGGAGTCTGCAGAGTTAACAATAGACTGATAAGAAATTTCTGTTGCAGACATAGGACATGCCATTCCACCTACCCGCCCTCCATCTAATGTGGTGTTTGATGAAGGTAAAGGCCAAGGGTCTGAAAAATAATGAGTTAAAAAGAACTCTCTTCGAGAAGGTCCCTTGGAGGATGAAATAGCATTGATTCTAGCTATAGGAGAAGGAAGATAAAAAAATACCCATTA
The DNA here is from genome assembly GCA_000404065.3 of Pinus taeda. Lineage (NCBI taxonomy): Eukaryota > Viridiplantae > Streptophyta > Pinopsida > Pinales > Pinaceae > Pinus > Pinus taeda. The sequence continues at coordinate 25,856 of APFE030268832.1, read as the reverse complement.
AAGAAGAGTACATCCCAACTCTTAAATTCTCTACAGTCTGCCTAGGATTTTCCACTAATGGAATAGTAGAATTAGAAGATGCGTGGGAGTCACCTGTAGAATAGTCCATATGATCAAATATTACAATCCTCCCCTCATGAGGAAAACAAAGGATGTGAAATAATGATGAAACTATGGCATCCATCTCGTAAATCCAATTCTTGCCTAAGAGGAGGTTGTAATCCAGATTCACATCAACTATTTCTACCTCAATATTTACCACCTTTCCCCCAACACAGATGGGAAAGGATGGAATAATTCTGTGCGGCCTATGATAATTTCCATCAAATTCCGTCAATAGAGTTAGCGAAGGAACAACTTGAGGTGATCCAATGGCCTTCCAACATGAAATGGACATCACACATGTGGAAGCTCCCTAATCGATAACGGTTCAAAAGATGTTGGTCTTTAGATATGTAGACTTTATATGAAAATCCATATGATGGGGGAGTCTCTTTTTGACGTTTGACATATCAAAAGTGAGCACAAGATAATTTTTTGGATCTATTGCTCCGATTGCTGAGAGTAATGCACTCCTCTGAGCAGGGCACGACTGGAGTACCTCTAACGCTGACATAGCACAAGGAGTTTGAGCTAGATCTTCTACAATCGAGTAGTTTTGGGCTTCCCTAGCATTAGGGTTAATGGTCGAGTGCTTTGCGAAGCCTTTTGGTATCCGAGGTATAGACTCAACAGAGGGCCTATCAATGTGGAGCGAATTTGAGGCATCAGAAGAAGACTTAGCCTTAGATGATTATGATTCACCATAATCACGCAATCGCATAGCGATGTCGATATGCGAGCTAATCATGTAGACATTTGATGAATTATCCCCTTCCTGGTTGCCCCCAGCAGGGGTACCAATACTAGAGTTCACGCCAGCAAGTAATCGTTGCCCTTGGGGAAAAGGGCCAGTGAGGATAGCCTGGGAGCTAGAGGACCCCTGCTACATTAATAAGCACTGAGCGTCTTGGATCTTAGGGCAGAGATGAGTCAAATGATCCCCATTGCATAACTTGCATGGAAATTTTACTTTTTCCTTGGACTCTTTCCTACCCCCTCCGACCATTCTCGGGTTTGTTTGCATTGCCCTTCCCATCCTAGTTCTTTTTCCTACCTCATCCTTTCTTCTTCCCATTGGATTATTGGTTTCCTTTGGGGTTAGAAGTTTGGATGATGTTTATAGACATCAGTTGGGAAGGTGTAGATACAGACGACAATCCCTGCATAGAAGAAGTAGTTTGTAAAGACAACTGCTGCAATTGATTCAACAGGTTAGCCGTGTTGGCATCAATTGATTCGACTAGCCCATCGGCATGGGGACCTTGCTTCGTTTTGGATATATCCACCTTGGATCTAGGAGCGTCAGGTAGACTTTTTTGAAGAACCCCAGACTGAGAATATATAAGTTCCAACTGCTGGGCTCTGAAAATAGCCTGCTCTTCGGTGAAAATACCGGAGAGGGACATGTCCTTAGAGATCTCGGGCTGTAATGATTTAAGAAACAATTCAAGAAGGAATTCTTGTGGAATATCAGATTTAACGATCCTCTTCCTTCTCCTCCATTCCTAGATATGATCCAAAATGTGAGTTTCCTGATCCTGTTGGAAATTAGGCAGAAGCTTAGTTCCAACATCATATTGGATAGGCAATTGAAATTTTTTCAAAAAGGTAATAGCCAAATCACCAAAAGAAGTGAAGGTATGCCTTGGCAGTTCTATGTACCACTTCGCCACATTTCTAGTTAGGGTACGTTGAAATAATATCAACCTGATTGAATCATCTATCAGGGCGTTGGATGAACACCATAAGTGGAAAGTGGTTACGTGGTCACCTGGATCTTCACCAGTCTTCCCCTCGAATTTCGATATATTTAAGGGAAGTTTAGTTGGGACCAGAGGCCAAAATGGGTTATACCTAATCAGATCATTAGTCAATTTAGAGAGATCTGGCAAGTTTAACATTTCCATAAAAGGGAGTCATGGTAGACACTGAGGATTCCACTCAGTGTGGGTGGAACTCCCAACGTTCTGAAAAGAATGGCCTGGATTTGTGAAGGCACCAGGTTGCCTGAAGTAACTTATAGACCCAACTGAACCATGAGTAGCTCCTTGTGGTTCAGAAAAAACCGGAGTTTGACCAACTTCTACCGAAAAACCTCCGTAACTAGTAAAGTTGCCCCCTAGAGAATTGTTAAAAGGAGCAGAGAGCCCTTGGTAAGGGTTCCATACATTAGCATAAGGAGAAAAGTTCGGAAAAGAACTGACAAAAGAATACATCATATTCCCTTTTTGGCCGAAATAATATTGATTCCCAGCTCCTAACCCACTAACTGCAGGGTTTGTCCAACTTTGAAACAGATTATAACGTTGACCCTAGAGGAAAAAGGCATTGATCCCAAAGTTGGATTAGAATGTTGTATATGACCACCCCTAAACGGGAAACCCTGAAAGGAAGCTGATCCACTTCCCATGGATGTGGAGGTAGCTGATGGAATACTTAAAGGAACCAAAGGAATTGCACTGGTTGGCATTCCAAAAGGGAAAAAACCAATGCCAGAGGCAACGACTTGAGAACTTCTACTTAAAGATGGAATGGAAGTAGAATCAAATATAGTAGTGCTAGCAGTAATGTAAGGTATAGAAATAGTTCCTCCTCCTTGTATTGATACAGGAATTTGCATACTCATAGCACTTGTCATGGATGTCGTGCTTCCAATAGTGGTCATCGAAGGAAAATATTGATGTAGACCTGAGCTTGAAGGCCTATTGGTCGGAGTCCCGACGTATAATAAAATGTCTAGATGATTAGGAGGAAGAGGAGAATTAAGAGCCACAATAGACTCAAAAATCTCTTCAACCTCAATATTGTCTTCCAATTGGAAGAGGGCTCGAGAAAGAACTGGAGAGTTCCTCTCTAACTCTCTACTTGTACCAAGTCTATCTTGCGAATTAATAACTCCAACTGGAGTATCAATCTCCGATGTGCCTATTGCCACCTATTGAAAACCATTGGCAAGATTTCTGATATCCTTTGAGGAGAAGGCTCAAGGCTCGTAGGTGATAGCCTAGGAAGTCTCCTGGACCGATGAGCCAATCGATCAACCACTTTGAATTATTTTAAAGAGATATACTTAAAGACTCAAAAAATTGTAAAGCTGGGCCAACTAGGAGCAAAGAGCACTCTTTAAAAGTCCCTAAATATACAAGAAATCAAGCAAATTTTGAGTATTTCCGCGCCGGGTGATTAGGACCAGACACCAAAATAAAACAAAGTCAAAATCAAGGGCCTTTCGAAAATAGTCTGGGGTAATTACACCCTAGGCCTACTACGGAAGCTATCCGAAGAAGTTACATTGACCTCTAGACAACAGAATTTGCCGATGCAAGCACCCAAGCTTCACAAGGGTACCCTCCATAATTACTGCTAAACGTGATGCAACGTCAGCCTCAAGTGGCACGAGATTCCCCTCTGTAGCCACCTATGTGATCCCTAGGAAAGGAAACTATGGATATCAACTCGTATCAAACGCTGGGCAAAATAGTTTTGAGGCAGGATCCAACAAGTAGGAGAGGGGGTATATCTCTTCCTTGTATACACTCTCCCTCATGCTTAACTCCTAGTCACAGAGCTTTCCTGGTCTTTCTAATGATATTGGTTTTCGCTCTTTATTCAACTTCTAAGTTTTGTAATTTGATCGGCCTTGGAGAGTTAACTCTCCACTCACCTATTCCAAGGCCATAATGAACCTAAACTTGTTGGTGTTTATTAATGAAAACAATAAAACTTCTAGTTCATTTTATTAGATTGCTTTATTTTGTATAGTTGTTCTTTAAGTCAAGGGGAATTATGAGAGTGAAACTGATGATGTTTTATGACACAAAAGAAATCAATAGAAAACTAACTACATGGATGTAGTCATTTTCTTCGATGAAGAGTGATTTCTACTTGGGTTCTATAAAAACCTATATATAAGCAAAATATTTTTCTTTTCTTTTCTGAAACAATCCACACACACCCAAAATCTAAAAAGACTAAGGATGCTTAAAATGCAAACTAACCTAATGCAAGTCAAAATGATGATGCAAGATCCTAAATAACACTCACAAGGAAATGTGTTTCTTTATAGAGACAATAAGCCAACTTGAAAATGAAGAGGGCAAAAAATTAAAAACAAATCTCTCTCCAAAGCAAGCAGAAAAAATTGCAAAAGACCATAATTCGCTTCTCAATAAAAAAACAAAAGAAACCATAAACCAAAAGCTTGGAAAAAGAAAAACAAAAAGTAATGTTTTTGTGGTTTTTCTTTTAAGGAAACAAAAGAAACTTTTTGAGGTCACAAAAGTACTACTAAAATTTGAAAGATCAAGAAATAAGTACAAGGAGTCTTCCAATCTCACAAGTTATAAAACTCATGAATAAATGAAGAAAGAATACAAACTTGCACAAACTGATCTGAATAGTAGCAAAAGATTTTGGAAAACCAAAACAATGTCCATAAAGAAATACTTTCAAACTTTGCCAAAAAGACTCTCAAAAAACATGAAAAGCAACAAGGCCATAAAACAAGGAAAACAAAGCAAGGGAACTTGAAATCTGGGCTGAAAATGAAATCAAAATCAATTTCTTGTTCTAGAAAACCACAACATCCAAGAACTTCAAAACGAAGCCTTGAACCCAAGACACGAACTACAAACTTGCTTAAGAAGCAATCCTAGGCCAAACAAGACTTTTCAACGAGAAGGAGATTTTGAAAAAGAAAGCTTGCCTGAAAACTAAGTTCTCCAGACAGCATATGACCATACAAAAACATAAAAAATGAGAGAGAAGGCAGTATAAACATTCTCATATTGAGGATTATGCATGTGATGAAAAATGCATGTGTTGATATACACATGCACTAAAATGTGTAATGTGGGTTTGTATACATGGTTTTTGCGACATGCATATGCTCTGCATGTTGACCGTTATTAATAAGTTGAAGTATATAGTGATTTTTTGATTCCCATAGAATGGAGCACAAGGAAAATCATCAACGTACTAAATCTTATTGGAAGGGCTAAGTGTAACAACCAAAATATTAAAGATTGTTGACATGTCTGATTTTTGGTGGACATATTATCTTCTAAACCATTTTATTTTTACGTGAATGTGTATGGATGTTAATTTTTATGGATGTGATATCTTATAAATTTATGATATATTATTGATGAAAAGGCCATAGGTTAAAAATGACTAAGATAGGCATACATTAGTATGCATAATGGAAATACGTAATATGTATATGCATATAGTGCATGGGGCATGGGTATATTGTTGTGTGTTGATTGAAGAAGACAAAGTACAAGGAACAATTTTTCCTGTAGCTAGTGAGATAAGGGATAAAACTTATGGTTTTATCCATGTTAGATGGTAGGTAGAATGCAAATGTATGTTACCAATATTCTCTCCTAAGTAAGGCATAGAAAAGTGTTTCCGCAGTGAAATTCATGTCTATGAAGGGTTATTGAAGCCCTTGTTGTTAGGAAGATTAACAACCTTAAATAGTTTACCAAGTTGCAATTGAATTATGAATGAGGTGATAAGAAAAGAATTGTATATAGGAACAATAAGGATAGGGATTCATAGCTGAAACACATAAATGGCATCATTTCTTAAATATTGCATAGTTTTTAGGAATAACTCTTCTAGATCAGTCACATGCATATTTTGGGGTCGATGCGTTTCGAACCAACCAATGTGGTTCATCATAATCATATTTCTATCCTGAGGATGGACCACATTGGGTGATTCAAAATGTGTTGACCCCAAAATATGCATGTGATTGATTCTGAAGAGCTATTTCTATAAATATTATGAATCACATAAGATTGTGTTCAAAGATATTGCATAGTTATTTGAATTTGTACTCAATATTTTTCTTAACAAATGCTACATATTTATGGTTTTTAGTTCTCTTAATATGTGTATATACATACTTGTACATGTGTTCAATGTACTGAACATATGTATGACGATTACATGTTGAATAAAAAAAATATACGGTGTATTGGTAAAGTATATGATATGAGGATTAATCATGTTTGGTTATGTTGTTGATAATGCAATGGTTCACGACAACAATATTATAGAGAACATGCCTTGTAGGTTTGTATTCTTCTTCCATATGAAGGAAATGGAAAGATGGATCACCTAAGGGACTGTTAACCAGTGAAGGGTATGCTTGAGCTGAAAGGGAAAATATTACAAAAGAAGAAGTGATGGAACATAATAAGCTATCTTGAAGGTGGTAGCATGAGACCCAATGAACTATTGGATGCAGTGAAGGGGTGCACCATGGATTCTGAGTATGTGCCAGATAGCGGGCAAGTAAATTCCCCATGAAGTCAATACCCAATATTCTCATACATATAAGTACTCATTCTGATTTGTGTGTTTTGATTTTTCTAGGAACACATGAGCATACGTTGACATCCCTAAAAATAGAAAATTATGGATAAAACACTTAATTTATCAACATGGGAATACTATGGTCCTTTTAGGTTGAATATTGTAGGGGTATATTGAATATCTCTAACCATGGAGAGGCATCTCATGACAATGGAAGAAATTAGAGAATGCGAACAAAAGACTAGTGAGGATCTAAGATTCCATAGTAGTGTTTATTGTTGAATGCTAGGAACACTAAGGACAATACTGTTCTAAGGGGGGAAAGTGTTGAAAATGCAACAAGGAAATCCTAATTTAATTTTTTCTTTGAATTAAATTAGGAATTAAATTATAATTCCACATCTCATGACAACTTGTACTAGTTAACTAAGTTAATTAGACTTAGTTGGCTTAGTTAATTCGAGTTGGGAGTCTAAATAGAGTCATGTAGAGTGTCTCCTACTTTTTAGGAGCCCTGGTTGAGTTTAGTTTGAGTTGTAATTATTTAATTCAGCTTTACTAAGTTAAATTTAGTTAAACTAGTTCCAAGTGATGGAGGAATTAGTGGGAGATCCAATAGTGGGGTGTAAATAGCACTGATCAACTAGTAAACTGAATATTCACTCATAATTAACTCATGCATTTCATATCAAAGAAATACCCTATTGAGATTGAAGTTTAGGGACAATGTACTATAGTTGTATAATCATCCAAATTGTATAGGTGGTGCATGCAATCAGAGGAAGGCCTATGAGGATTGCACAATTCATATTGTGGAATTTCCCAATTAAATATGGGATAATTCCTAAGGAAACAACACAAGGAAATAGGAGTTGGGCAGGAAAAATAATTGGCTAAGTATTGGATTGAGCTTGTTTGTGAAGCAGTGAGATAGTTTGAAATAGTTCAAAGGTTGCTCAGGCTTGAAAATAGCATTGTAATCTTCTCATATTTTCTTATTAATGCAATATATATATATATATATATATATATATAGATATATATATATATATATAGTACTATAATATATCTATAACTAATCTATATAATATATATATATATAATATATTATATATATATATAATATATATATATAATTTTTGGGGAAATCCACAGCTAAAAAACCTGCTATAATATATATAATATATATATATTATAATATATATATAATATATAATATATATATACAATAGCCAGGGGTTTTTAGCTGTGGATTTCCCCAAAAAATTATTGTGTTATGTGTGATTGAATTATTTCTATTTTATGCTTCGTGATTTCATCGATCGTTTATTTTTTTTGTTGATGAGTAGCATAGATTCAAGTCAATTGTTTTAGCATATTATAATATGACGTTTGTATCTACAAGGAATTTCTACATGGTATCAGAGTTGAAATCACTATAGAAGAGGAGAATATGAGTTTGTATTTTGTAGGAGAAATAAAATTTCCAGTATCATACTTCAGAGCGAACAAGATGTCGTTCTACAGATTAAGACTCAAACATGCCCTTGAGGGTAGTTCGAACTATATTTCTTGGAAGGACAGGATGGAGGCAGTGTTGGAAGACAACAAGCTTAAGGAATTCACAGACATAGATATTCCTAAGACAACTAATGCTCAGGATCTGGCAGAGTGGAGAAAGTGTGTGGAAAAGGTGAGAAGGATTATCCTAGAAGGAGTTCGAGATCATATTATCTCAAACCTCCAGGGTAAGGAAACTCCATTTGCAATGTGGAAGGCCTTGAAAGACCTGTTTCAAAATAGTAGTGACTACATGAAGTTAGCATTGAAGGACAAGCTCAAGAATATTAATATGGAGAAGGGTGACACAATACCAAAGTACCTGACCAAGTTCAACCAATGTCCGGATGAGATTGGAAGTGTTGATGTTATAGTTGTTGAAGATTATCTGGTGAGCCTAGAACTTCTAAGCCTTCCGAAGAGCCGATAGAGTTACCATGACTCAGTTAATGGGAGGGAGAAGCTACAAGAGTGGAAGCGATTGTTGTCCAACTTGGTAAAAGACAAGAATCGATGGAACACCGAAGATGGATCCTCATCCAAGCAAGATGATGAGGAGAAATGTGCCTTAGCTATAAAGGTGAAGAAAGGGAAGGGGAATTCATCCCATTCCAAATCGGATTCCAGTAAGAGTGAAAATAAGAAGGACATGTCGAATATGAATTTTTTTCACTACCACAAGCTAGGACATTATGCCATAAAGTGTTCGCATAAGAAGGCTAGTAAGAAGCCCTTAGGAGGAGCTTTAGGTGAATCTCTTTCTTCACAATTCAAACTGGATTTCACCCTCATCACTTGCATGATGACATTGGTGATGGGTAGTGTGTGGTACCTGGATAGTGGAGCCTCATTCCATATATCCGATAACAAAGACTTCTTCAGTGACTTGGAGGAGAAGGACCTTGAGATTCACATCGAGATGGGAGATGTGGGAGGTATAGCACGACCAAAATTAGTGTTGTTATGTTTCATAGGGATTCTGGTTCTCTTCTCACATTAAAAGATGTCATGTATGTTCCAGTTTTGAAGAATAATTTGGTTTCAATTGCCATGTTGGAGGATCGTGGCTACGATGTGATATTTAGCAAGGGAAAGGATTTCCTTCATCACATAGCCTTAGGACAAGTGAAGCGGATTAGGGTTCGGGTGAAGAACCTCTACAAATTGGATGTAGAAGACTATGCTACTTTGATCACAAAAGCAGAGAAGGTGCAAAGGCAAGACATCAGCGAGTTGTGGCATAGAAGATTACATCACTTGTACCACAGAGCTTTGAATATCATGCAACGAATTTCTATAGGACTTCCTAAGGGTACACTAGAGAAGAGAGACACATGCAAAGGGTTTACATTGGGGAAGTACACCAAAGCTTCCTTTCATCATAAAAATAGTCGAGTGCAAGCGATTCTTGATCGAGTTCACTCAGATGTGTGTGGACCATTCTCGACATCATCCATGACCAAGAATAGGTATTATGTAATATTTTTTGATGATTTTTCTCTTAAGTGTTGTATTTTCCTCATGCGGAAGAAAGATCAGACGTTCACTCAATTTTGTGAATTTAAAGCACTTGTCAAGAAAGATACTGGTAGGAAAGTTAAAGCTCTTAGAAGAAATAACATTGGAGAATATATGTCTAATGAATTCAAGAAATTATATGCATCAGAAGGCATTCAATGGGAGTTAATAGCACCTCATAACCCATAGAAAAATGGAGTGGCTGAAACACATCTATTTATTTGTAGAACAAAAGCCCTCATCAAATTCTCAGGATGAGTACACCAAGAGATGTTTTTTTTAGGTAAGAAACCAGATGTGGCACACTTAAGGATCTTTGCTTCATTAGTCTATTATCATCTTACCAAGGAAGCACAGAAAAATCTAGAGCCAATAGCTGAGTTGGGTATATTTTTGGGGTATATTAATACACCTCACAACTATCAGGTGTACCTGCCATCAAACAGGATGACAATGGTTCGTAGAGATGTGAAGTTCGGTGAAGAGAAGGCCATGAGATGTTCCCTTGAGAGTGATCTTCAGTTACATGCATATGAGGAGATTTTAGCTCCAAAGGAGGAACCTCAGGATGATGTGGAGTAGCCACATGCAGAGGAGCAGAGAGTGGAATCACCCACTCATGCAGAGACTTCCAGATATGGAAGGAAGCGCACTAGAGAGGCTGACAGATTGATGCATGGTGCCAGAGAGAATGTGGGAGCACCCACATCACACAGGTAGAGGAGGTCACTAGATCGATACATTGGCTACATGGATATGATGAGCGAGAGTGTAGAGATTGAGCCATCCTCATTCGAGGAAGCAGTGCAACAACCAGTTTGGGTTGATGCCATGGTTGAGGAGTATGAACTCATTATTAGAAACAATGTTTGGGAAGTAGTCCCAAGACCAACAAACAAGTAAGTGGTGAGTTACAGATGGCTTTACAAGGTAAATCAAGCATTAGATGGGAGTGTGGAGAAACATAAGGCTAGATTCACGGTTATAGAATTCTGTAAATTAGAAGGAATTGATTACAATTAGACTTTTGCTCCAGTAGTAAGGTAATCCTCAATCATATCTATTCTATCATCGTCAGCGTAGATGGGATTAACACCCCCCTCCTAGGTATACCCAAAGTAACCATGCCAACTTGGGTAAACATGAGGATATATAATACTACAATTAGATTCAACCTCCTATGTCACCATAAGGAAGTGGAATCGGTGGAACACCGCATACAAGCACCAACATCATCAACAAAACCCTCAAGAGACAAGTCAGCCACTCAGACAGCCTGTCCCTGGGTTCCAATGCTATTTTGCAGTTCTTAGGCCATAGTATCTCTCATGTTATGGGCAAGGGAGTGACCAACAATTCAAAGTTTCTCTCACAGGCCTGCTTGCTAGTGATTATGGACCAAAATTGCTAGTTCTGTGCTAGCGACCCCAAGATTTAAGCCAATTTTCTAGCCCAGAATCTTGGCCTCTTCCAAGAACTTGTTGTAACTTCCATAATTCATTAAGAACATAATAACAATGTTGATCAATCAAAAATCACCTTTAGGAATAGGCCTAAACATCCCCAATCAGGATTGACTTTCTGTCAAACACTTGCCATCATTGCAACCTACAAATCTAGGATACAAGACAAAGCATAAATGATTGAAACACCTTATGAAACATAACCAGAAGGACTACCTCCTTCTCCATTGAACTAAGGTCTTGCATCCATCCATTTAACAGTTACAAGTAAATATATGGAATAAACATGACATAAAACAGTCATTCAACCATGATTATAAACACCATAAAACCATATAAATATCAGAGATATGACAACCATTAAATCCACATATAAGTCAATGAAAAAGTAAGAGAACTTAGCTTTTATTAATCATAGGAAAATTTGACTAGGTTTAGGACTTCCGTGTACCACTTGACCATAGACATGGCTGAACCAAATCTCTCTTTCATCCAATCACCCCCATGCCATATTCCAAGCATGAATGTGGGATCTCATAGAACAACCAATCCAACAACAACTAAGGGATTCCAGAGGTTAACCCACCTTCACCCTCATCAAACCATGATCACACCAAAACCATTTCTCCAATCACAACCGAACCAAACTTGGAATGCCATCTGGAATCCATCACTACGCTTGAGGAATTTTCTATCTCCTTGTCTCTTAGGCTTTACTGCAATCCAAACCCGAATCAATAGGCCCTAAATTGAGACTTCTCCCTCAAGCTTTACTGTGTATCCCACCAAAACCGGTCACGGGATTCCTAGGCCTTTGGGAATGAACCTTGAGACCACCTCCACCCCATATTCTAAAATCCATATGGCAATTCCAAAGTTCTAAAACCGAAATAAAAATCCCAACATACCATGGCATTCAGAAAAAGGCTAGGCTAGGCTGAAATCCACTGTCATAACCTGGAAAAACCATGCCACCGACAAAAACAAAACCATACACCAACATGCAAAGCCATGCATGTCCAAACCATCTAGGAAATCACACATGCAAAAGGTTACCTACAAGTATTCCTCCTGAAGCTGCTTGATTCTACTTTCCTTTCCTTGCTCCAAACTAGAGTGCTCCAAGAAAACTCTAAGTGATCAAGAGTGAGAGAGAGAGAGAGAATAATGAGAAAGCTTCAAACTTGGACTTGAAAAAAGGTTACCAACTGATCCTCAGAAGCCTTTTATGAATGAGGCCTCTATTTTTTTCATTTTCCATTATTTTCCTTCATTTTCCTCCTCACATGCAACCTATGACCTTTCACCTTACTTTTCCCTTAATTTCCTTTATTTTCATAAATAAATGTGCCAAAAATGTCGTTTTTCCTTTTAATGTCGTTACCTTAGGCTTTGCCAATTTTCCTTAGCCAAAACACATATCCAGTGATAACCACTAGGATATATTTTCCCAACATTCAGCTTGGAATACGTGTACCTTACCCGTGGTCTTATTTTGCCTTTATTAACTTTTATTACATGAACTTTTCACCAGGGTTGTTACAAAACCCTCCCCCTTGGGGAATACCATCCTTAGTGTTAAACCACACCAAGATCTCAGAAAAACCACTGAAAATAAAACATACTACCTATGGAGCTTTATAACTTAGCTCGTTGTAGTATTTACAATGAAGAACCCGCTCAAAAGAAAAACATCATGACAACATGACAAGATAATAACCATACCACTTATTGGAGATTTATAATTTAGATCATGGTGGTATTTACATCCATATACATATACAAATATCAAAACATTAGCAAAACATATGCCAAACATGGCCCAACATCAAACCAAAACTTCTTTTCCTCAACTGGCAAACAATGAAGGATATAGGGCCCACATATGATCTGCCATCTCCCATGTAGATTCTTCAGGCCCAAAGTGCTTCCACTATGCTTTAACTTTCTCTATGGCTCTGTTCTTGAGCATGAGTTTCTTCTGCTGCAATATGCACTGAGGCTCCAGCTGGAACTCTCCTTCTTGCTCCACCTGTAATACAAACCAGTCAATAACATGATCAACATCCTTTATGTACTTACTAAGTAATGAAATATAGAAAACATTATGGACTTTCAATGTTGGATGCAATGCAAGTCGATATGCCACTAGTCCAATCTTGTCAAGGATATTGAAGGGCCCACAATAACATAAGCCAATCCTCGAAGAGCTTTTGTTGGGCTTGATGCGCAAATACATGTTAGGATATTCCGACACATAGGAAATAGTTAAGTATAACTTGGTCTAGTGTAGAGTTAGGTAAAGTGTGTTTATTTACTATGTACTTTTGTAACTTACAATCCGATGGTCATGATATGTTCTAGACATGAAGTGATCCGACGATTCATTCTCTCCTCGGTATTACTGACACTTGATCCGTGGCTTAACACCCGATTGGTCCATGATCTCTATTTAAAGAGCATCGAGGGTCATTTGTAGAGTAACCTATCATGAGAGAAGTTTATGTAAATTTTCATTCTTTTATTAATAAATTGCTTGAAGTGGTCGTGTTGGCTCAGACAGTGGACTGTTTCCTTCTTTGATGGTTTTAACACGTCAAGAATACTGGTGTATTGATCTATGATTTTTTTGTGAGTGATGTCCTTTGGTGTTCTGTTTGAGGAACTTACCCTGTAAATTCCTACATGGTATCAGGGCTATTTGAGGGCCGCATCTGTTGGTGATCCAAATCTAAAGCTGATACAACTGCATTCGACTGCCGTTTCCTAGATCTATTGTTTCTGAGTGCTTTCGGGCCGAGAGGAATTCTCTATTATGTTAGGAGCATTTGTTCTAGTGAGGAACCCCTTTCGTTTCAGGCTAAAACATTTCTAGTAGCCCTAGCTACGTCATTTTAAAGATCTGGAGGTATACAGTGTTTATTTGCAGTTCTAGCTATTCATCTCTCTGTTTATTTTGGTTTATTTAGCTCTCTATTTCTTATTACTGGATCTATACCTTTCATTTCTGCGTATGTTTTTTGCTTCGTGACTTTGTGCGTTCAAGGAAAATCAGGAACAAAAAGGAAGGATTTTTCTCATGCATATGCTCTTTTCAGTCGCGCCTTAGTGTGATCTCGGAAAATTAGAAACATTGAGGAAAATATTTAGTTTCTGGCTAAAGCTAACTTCAAGCCATAAGGTTTATTTTTTTTGTACGTCTATGTTGGGTTTTGTGGTTTTTGTTTTGTAGGCAATAAAAAACTTTTCAGATAAGCACGCACCCTAAAGCTTTAGTGACTAAGAAAAAAAAAAACACCTTCCTCTTTTCAAAAATTTACTAACCTTTTAAACTAGCTCACTTGGTCCAAAGTTACTTTATGAGAATAGAGGTCTTGAGTTCAAGTCTTTCTTTTTGTTGAGTTACTTTTTCAAAAAGCACATGTAACTTATGTTTTAAAGTTACTTTATGTAAACATGTTCTCACCCATTATAAAAAATGAATCACTTATAATTCTAAAATCTCTTTATCTTTTATTTAAGTTACAATTTAATGGCTAGCTCATAAAGTACCATTGTAAAAGTGACTTTCACTTATTTATAAAAGTGAGTCACATAATTTTTTATTTTTATTTTTTTTGAAGTGAACTAATTAGATTAAGTTTGGAAGGGGGTGGGGGGATTTTTTTTTAAATATAACATTATCATTTATTTCCACACATTCACGCACTTCGTCGACATCTTCAACAACTTTTCTTCAAAAAGCCATAACTTCTTCATCCAGAAGCCGTTTTTTTTAATCAGCCTAATTTTTCGAGATATTTTCATTGGAACACTTAGTTTCAGAATCTACAGCTTTATTTTATGCTAAAATAAAAATTCCATGCCAAGTTATTCTTAACAGCACCAACTACTTCCAACGGTGGTCTTACATTGTGGATTTACTTAGAAGTAAAGGTCTTTACAGAATAGCCTCGGGCCAAGAAACCAAACCTCAAGATGAAGATAAGGCAGCCAAATGGGAAAATAGGAAAGATCAAGCACGTGGATTGATAGGGATGTTTATTTCTCAGACCTTAGATTCCATATCGCAGAACTTGATACTCCTAATGAAGCAATGAAACATTTCACTAAAGTTTTTGGAATTGAAAATGAAATTAGAGCCCATCAACTCGAAAATGAGTTGCTTACATTGGACCCCAATAATTTTTCTTCCACTGAAGATTTTTTTTCCAGGTTCAAGACCCTTAGACTTCTCTTGGAAGGTGTTAAGGTTAAGAAAGAAGATGGTAGTCTTATCTATTCCATTCTTACTAAGGTGGGACCAGCCTACTCTATGTTTGTTTCCACCTTCCATTCTACTAGAGAAGCCCTTATTTTTCAAGGACAAGACTACAAGTCCCCCTCTTTTGATGCCTTTTGTGATTCTTTAATAAGAGAACAAAAAGATCTCTTATATATTGGTCTTCTTAATATTGGAAACTCTTCTAATAAAGCCTTAGCCACCCAGCAACAACCAAATTCAAAGAATCCTAAGAAGCAGTATCCTAAAAAGAATGGTCCTAAACCAAACAAGGGTCCTAAGTAATTTCAGTCTCAAAATGAAAAATTATTTCAACAAAATGATAAGGCAAATAAAAACAAATGGAAGAAGACTGATAGACATTGCCACTTTTATAATCGATATGGCCACTTAGAATCAAAATGCTTTAAGAAAATGGAAGCCTTGGATGCAGTAATGAAGAAGCATAACATCCATTTGGAGCACTCTTCAACTTCAACTTCATCTTCAGGAATAACACTTTCTGCATGTGGTTTTTAAGCATCTTGTTCTAGTTAAGCACTAAATTTATCTTCTTCTTCTCATTCTCATGAGTGGCTCATTGATTCTGGAGCTTCTTATCACATGGCTAAAAACAAGCCACATTTTCTTCTTTAAATGATTATAACACCAAAAATATATATGTTGGTGATGATAGATCTCTTAGTGTTGTAGGGAATGGTACTGTTCATCTAGAAAATGGTCAATTTAATGATGTATTATGTGTTCCAACCTTATCTTGCAACCTTCTATTTGTATATCAGATAACTCATTCAGGTGAAGGTAAAATTGTTGAATTTTCACCTCACGATGTTGTAATTAATGACCTAAGAGATCCTAGACAGATTTTAGCTATTAGCATTGCTGATGATTCTACAAGGTTGTATAAGTTTGACAACTTTGGGTCATAAAATCTTCCCTCGGTATTTGTTGCTCATAATGATGAAGTGAGCAAACTTTGGCATGAGCGATTTGGTCACTTAAACTATCGCTCCCTTCAGAATCTATGTAAAGAAAATATAGTGACAGGTCTTCCAATGGTATCTTGCAGAGATGGTGTTTGTTCCGGATGTGTACTCGGAAAACATCATAGGACAGTTTTGAAAAACATGCCTCTTGGCACGCCTCGGCCCCTTTACAGCTTGTGCATAGTGATTTATGTGGTCCACTTTCAGTTGTTTCATTCTCTGGCTACAAGTATTTCTTAACTTTCATTGATGATTTCTCCAGATGCACTTTGGTATACTTCTTAAAACTTAAGAGCGAAGTATTTAACATGTTCTTGGCCTTTAACGCTTCTGTTGAAAAACAATTTGGACATCAAATTCTTAAGCTAATATCTGATAATGGCAGAGAATATGTTGAAAACAAATTCATCAACTTTTGCACTAAGAATGGAATTCAAATGCAACATAGTGTTCTATATACTCCACAACAAAATGGTGTAGCTTAAAAAAAGAATCACACCTTAAAGGAAATGACTAATTGTATGATTTAATCTAAAGGACTTAGTCTTAATTTTTGGGCAGAAGCAATTAACTATGAAAATTACATAGTAAATCACACTCCTACTAATGTTTTAAAGAATATCACTCTAGAAGAAGCATGGAGATGTAAGTCACTTTCGTGTTTTTGGAAGTGAAGCATGGGCCCATATTCCAGATGAGAAACATAAAGCTTTAGAACCTAAGAGTGAAAAATGTATTTTTGTTGGATATCCTGAAGATGTCAAAGGATATAGACTTATTCCACTTAAGTCCAAAAATGTTATCATTAGAAGAGATGTAAAGTTTACTGAAAATATATCGGCCTACGAGCCTATTTCGGCGGATGTGCCACCTCTCTCTATCCCTTCTACTTCTGAAAATATTTCTTCTTCAGATGACAACAAGGATGACAATCCTCCCACACCTTCTCAGGATCCTCATTTAGCTCCTCAGCTTCCAAAATGGGTCCGTGCCACTCGAGATGCAACAGGTGCTCTTGCCAGTGATCCTACATATCAGCGATGTACACGTTCTCAGTTCAATAGAGCCTCTTCTTTACTGGCTCAAGCTTCAACAAATTATGATCCTGACACCTTTGCAGAAGCTTTAGGCCATCCAGATTGGGACGCAAATATGAATGAAGAATATTGTTCATTATTGGCAAATGATACATGGGATCTTGTTCCTCTTCCAAAGGGACAAAAACTTGTTAGATGCAAATGGGTTTACAGAACCAAGTATGGACCAGATGGAAAAGTTGATAAACATAAAGCTCCTCTTGTTGCCAAGGTTTTTTCACAAGTTGAAGGCATTGACTATACTGAACCATTCTCCCCTATTGCCAAAATGAACTCTATCTTCCTTGTTCTTTCCCTTGCCGCCTCTTTCAAATGGGAAGTCCCTTATATGGATGTTAAATCTTCCTTCTTGCATGGGGACTTGCATGAAGAAATCTATATGGAACAACCTACTGGCTTTATACAAACAGACTCCAACCTTGTATGTCAGCTTAAGAAATCTCTTTATGGTCTCAAGCAAGCCCCTCGGGCTTGGTATGCCAAAATGGATAGCTTTCTTTTAGAAACTGAATTTTCTAGGTGTCATTCTGACAATACTGTCTACACCAAGAAAGTGGGAAGTCTCTTACCATTCTTGTTCTTTATGTTGATGATCTTATCCTTAGTGGCAGTGATCCCAACCTTATAAACCATGTGAAGTCCAACCTTAAAAAGAAGTTTGAAATGACAGACTTAGGACACTTGCATTATTTTCTTGGTCTTCAAGACTTGCAATTTAAGGAAGGTATTTACCTTTCCCAGTCCAAGTATGCTTGTGATCTTCTATGCCATTTTCACATGGAAGATTGTAAGTTAGCCCCTTCTCCCTTTCAGCCTGGAGCCAACTTTTAGTCACTTGTAATTCCCCTGAAGTTGATGCTACCTTATGTCGTCAACTTGTAGGAAAAATTTTGTATCTGACCATACTCGTCTTGACCTTTCCTTTGCTGTTGTCCTTATTGCTTGTTTTATGAAAAACCCACATGAAAGTCATTGGAAAGCAGCTAAAAGAATACTTCATTATGTTCGTGGTACAGTTCAGTTTGGGATTCATTACAGTGCAGAAGCATCTCCTCTATTGGTTGGTTTCATTGATTCTGATTGGGCTGGTGACCTTGATGATCAGAAGTCTAGTGCAGGTTATGTGTTCACTCTTGGTTTAGGACCTATTACATGGGCTTGCAAGAAATAAAGTGCCATTTATTTTTCTTCAGCATAAGTAGAGTATCGTGGTGCCGTAGAAGCTAGTAAGGAAGCCATGTGGCTTCGTCAGATCCTGTCAGAGTTTGGCTTTCAGCAATAGCATCTGACTACACTTTGGTGTGATAATCAAAGTGCCATTCAACTATGCAAATATCCAGTCCAACATCAGCGCAGCAAACACATTGAACTGCACATGCACTTCATCAGAAAGCTCATTCATGACCATGTTCTTGAAGTGCAATATTGTTCAATAGATGATCAAGTTGCAGACATCTTTAGAAAGGATCTCACAGAGGCAAAGTTTACTAAAATTTGATTTATGGTTGGAGTTCAAGAAGTTGTCACTAAGGGGGGATAAGCTCTAATGCCTCCTTCCTTCTCCTATTGTGTCATATTTGTACATGCATCAATCCTATCCCAAGTTGTTCTTAAGGGAGGATGTTAGGACATTCCGACAAATAGGAAATAGTTAAGTATAACTTGGTCTAGTGTAGAGTTAGGTAAAGTGTGTTTCTTTACTATGTACTTTTATAACTTACAATTTGACAGTCACGATATGTTCTAGACATGAAATGATCCGGCGATTCATTCTCTCCTCGGTATTATTGACACTTGATCCGTGGCTTAACACCCAATTGGTCCATGATATCTCTTTAAAGAGCATGGAGGGTCATTTGTAGGGTAACTGTTCATGAGAGAGGCTTATGCAAATTTTCATTCTTTTATTAATAAATTGCCTAAAGTGGCCGTGTTGGCTTAGGCCGTGGACTGTTTCCCTCTTTGAGGGTTTTAACCACACCAAGAATACTGGTGTATTGATCTGTGATCTGTTTGTGAGCAGTGTCCTTTGGTGTTCTGTCTGAGGAACTTACCCTATAAATTCCTACAATACACATGCTCCCAAACCTCAAACTCTTTGAACACCATGTGTTGATCTGCATAACTCTTCTGTCTATCTTGTGCTGCCTTTAGATTCTTCTTTATAACCTGCATTTCCTACTCCATGTTCGTCAACATGTATAGTCTAATAAGTACCTTGTTCAATGGATCACTCCAGTTGATGGGAGTGTTATAACTCCATCCATACAATTCCTTGAAAGGACTCATCCCCAATGACTCCTGATAACCATTATTGTATGCGAACTCAACCAATGGAAGATACTCCTCCCATTTCCTCTGCTAGTGCATCATGTACATCCTCAACATATCTTCCAAGATCCTATTTACCCTCTCTATTTGACCATCTATTTGTAGATGATAAGTTGTGCTAAAGGCCAACTCTGTACCCAAGCCTACAAATAGCTCCTTCCAAAACTTGGAAGTGAAGTTTGCATCCCTGTTCGACATAATCTTCTTTGGAACACCATGTAGTCTCACTATCTCTCTGATGAACACATATGAAACCTCATTGGTTGAATATGTAGTCTTCACTAGAATGAAGTGAGCTACCTTTTTCAACCCATCAACCATGACCATAATAGAATCATGCTGCCTCATTGTCCTTGGAAGACCTGTGATGAAATCGATGGAAGTGACCTCCCATTTCCATTCCAAAATCACAATAGGCTATAGTAGACCACCTAGATGCTTTCATTCTGCCTTTACCTGCTAACAGTCTAAACATCTAGCCACAAACTCTGCTATGTCCTTCTTCAGATTCAGCCAATATTAAAACTTCTTCATCGCCTTCAATGTCTTCTGATATCCTAGATGACCCAAGTATGGCTTGTTGATTTCTGGTAGCATCAGATATGCTCTAAGTCTCAAATTTTGCAGGGACGCTTGGGCACATGCATTCCAAAGAACATAAAAAGCGTCTTGGGAAATTCCATCTAGAGACAGTTTTATTAAATTAATTAATTATTTTTAATGGGACCCTAAGTCTAAACTTTGGAAAAGAAAATAATTAATGGGTATTAATCTAACTATGGGTGTAACTTTTAGAAGAAGATGCGAATCAAGAAGAAATGATCATAGCCATTGATTAGCTTCTAATCTGGGCCATTGAATGTCAACAAGGAGATTATTTAAGGAGGCTTGAGGGTCATTTGGAAAGACACTGAGAGAGTTGATCAGTGACATCGAATTGCTTAAGGTAGAGGTAGCGTAGTGATCACATAGAGAGAGGTAGAGGGATTTTTTGCAAGAGGATCTTCTATAGAGCCAAGAATACTTAGCAGAGAGGTAGAGAGATGCACAAAGGATACAATTCATAGTCTAGAGAGGGTGATGCAGAGCCAGGAAGGGCTCATGCAGACCCTATGCAGAGTAGCGCAGAGCCTTCATGCAAAAGTCTGATATTTGTTGAGGAGGATGATGTTTCTGAGTCAGGAGGGCTAGAACCAACTCCAGAAGGAAAATAAATTCCCAATAGAGGTGACGTAGTGCCTTAGAGATTGACGCAGGCCCATGTAGGGGTAGAGCAGAAGTAGTTGGGGACTTGTTGGTTCAGCTGCTGGATTAGCTGAGACTTGTAGTGTAGAGTGAGGTACTGATTTCTTCTACCGAGTAATATTATTTGTACTGGATTGCTAGAAAGGCATCTAAAATTTATATTTAGAAGTAACTTCAACTTAATAATAAAAACCCTCAGATATGTTGCACTAGTTTTCCCGCATTGGGTTTTTCCAGGGACATTTGTCGAAAAAAATTTGTGTCATTTATGTTGTATCTTTTTCTATTGTTCAGTTTCTTATTTTGGCATATTATTTAATTGATGTAGGTTGCAGTGTATGTATTTCGATATTTTCCATAGGAAACTGTAAATAACTTATTCATGTAAATCTAGCAAGTAGGAGAAATATCATCAGTTGCTACAATAGGGATTCTGGTTTAAGGAATTTTCACATGGTATCAGAGCAGTGTAGGTGAGATAAGAAGAATAGTGCTAGAGAACCTAGCACTGAGCAAAAAAGGAGATCGAAAACAATGTAGGAGGCAACAGTTCAAATCCCTAGAGGGGTTTACGTAGTCCAAGCCAAGAGGGCTGAATTTTTGAGGCAGTCTCTCTTTGAGTGAGTCGACAGTGAGGAAGGGCATGCAAATTGAAATTTTTCCATGGCAGAAGGAGCAGTGCTGAGCCTTAGCATGGGGAAGAGCTAGTGGGACACAATTTTTCTGTAGGCCATTTTGCTAGGCAGAAAGATGTTATAAGAGAGAAGAGAAGCACATTGAGGGAATTGTCCCTCAATAGACTTCCCACCAAGAAGTTCGTTTTCTTATTGGCTGAAGAATAACAGTAAGAGATGAGAGGAGCAGTTCGACATTTTCATGGTAGAGATGGAAACCAATGGAAAAATAGATCAAGATAGGTTGGATGGGGAATCCAACTATGTCATATGGAAGGCAAGAATGTCATTCCTTCTAGATGAGCATTCTCTCAAGACCTATGTCGACAACGTGGTGGCTGTGCCTATAGATCAAGATACAATGAATGAGTATCGAGGAGAAATGGTGAAGGCCAAGAGGATGATCCTGGATGGAGTAAAGGATCATGTAGTTTGTCACATCAATAGTAGAGGGACTGCTAAGGTGATGTGGGATGCCTTGGCAATGCTGTATCAAGGATCTTCCGAGAAGTGGAATATGTACTTAGAGTAGAAACTGTGATATGCACAGATGTAGAAGTGGGAGTGCATAGATCCATTCCTCACAAAGCTTCAGGAGACCCGAGACAAGTTAGTAGCTGTGGGGTCTACACCTCAAGGGTATGTGTTGGTTAGAATGGCCCTCAATTCAGTCTCCAATGAGAGGTAAGTCTTCGTCCATAGTATCCTGGGTAGGGAAACTTTCCCAAATTGGGATGAGATGTGGGAAAATCTGAAGCAAGAGGTGATGAGGAGAGGCTTGGGTACATGCATTCCAAAGAACCCATATTTTTTTTTTTGAAAGTTCACCCGGAGACAATTTAATTAAAATAATTAATTATTTTTAATGGGACACTAAGTCTAAACTTAGGAAAATAAAATAATTAATGGGTATTGATCTAACTGTGGGTGTAACTTATAGAATAAGACGAGGATCAAGCAGAAATGATCTTAGCCATTGATTAACTTCCAATATGGGTCATTGAATGTCAACAAGGAGATTATTTAAGGAGACTAGAGGGTCATTTGGAAAGACACATACAGAGTTGATTAATCAGATCAAATTGTTGAAGCTAGAGGTAGTGCAATGATTTGTAGTGATCACGCAGAGAGAGGCAGAGGGAGTTTTGGTTGGAGGATCTTCTCTGGAGCTAAGAATACTCAGAAGAGAGGCATAGAGACACACAGAGGATGTAGCACAGAGGCCAGAGAGGGTGACATAGTGCCATGAAGGGCTCATGCTGGCCCCACACAGAGCAACATAGGGCCTTCACACAAAAGTCTGAGATTTGCTAAGGAGGCTGACATTTTTGAGCCGGGAGGGTTGGAATCAGCTCTAGAAGGAAAATTGATTCTAAACAGAGGTGACGCAATGCCTTATAGGTTGACGCAGGCCCATGTAGGGATAGCGCAGAAGTAGTTGGGGCCTCGTTGGTTCAGCTACTGGATCAGCTGAGACTTGTAGTGTAGAGTGAATTAATCTCACTAATTTATTTTTCTGGGTGATATTCTCTATACTGGATTGCCAGCAAGGCATCCATAAGTTGTATTTAGAAATAACTTCAGCTTAATAATAAAAACCTTCAGATTTGCTGCATTGATTTTCCCACAATGGGTTTTTCCGAGGACGTTTGTCCAAAAACGACTGTGTCATTTGTGTTGTATCTTTCTCTGTTGTTCAGTTTCTTGTTTCGACATATTATTTAATTGGTTTAGGATGTAGTGTATGTATTCGATGTTTTTCATAGGAAACTGCAAATAACTTGTTCATGTAAATCTAATAAGTAGGAGAAATATCATCAGTTGCTGCAGTAGGGATTCCAGTCTAAGGAATTTTCACATGGCTTGGCATGAAACTCCCTTAAGATAAGCTTCTTGAGATCACTACAATTTGACACATAGATATTGTCTCAAAACCTCACCAAGACATCTTCCATGAGATGATAGTTTGCATCCTGATCCCCTATTCCTGTATCTGCACCTAAACCTATACCTGTGCCCATACTTTGCTATAACCTGTGCACGATCTCCATGTATTGTCATCCCACTGTCCTGCCTACAAGATCCTATCATTTAACTCTGTCCCATAGGAGCTTATAGCTACTATGTGATTGACCTGTACCTTCTTGCTAAGAGAATTTGCAACCCGCTTCTCCTTCCCTTTGATGTATATGATCTCGAAGTCAAACTCACTAAGGGTAGCCAACCATCTAGCTTGCCTAGAATTTTGATTCGGCTGGTCAAACAAATACCTCAACCCACTGTGATTGCTCATCATTGTAAACCTCCTGCCCAGAAGATAATGTCTCCACATCTTCAATGCATGTGTAATCACTACTAGCTCATGTTGGATATTTTTACTGATGCCCATTTAGTTTCTGTGACTCATAACACACTACTTGTCCTTCTTGCATGAGAACTCCACTAAGTCCCCTCTTGCAAGCATATGTACACACTGCAAACTCCTTGTCTAGATCTAAAATCCTTAGCACTGGTGCATGTGCCAACAATTGCCTAAGCTACTCAAAACTAGCCTCACATTCTTCTGTCCATTCAAAGTTCTTACCTTTCTGCTGCCATGATGTGATATGATATGAAATGCATGAGAATTTCTTGATGAACCTCTTGTAGTGACCTGCCAATCCCATGAATGATCTCACCTCATCTACATTCTTAGGAGATGCTCATTCCATGATGGCCCTTATCTTTTCTGAATCTACTGCTATGCCTTCCTTGGAGAAAACATGTCCCAAGTAGGGTACCTCAGTCTGAAAGAAGTTGCACTTGATAAGATTAGCATACAAATGATGCTCTATTAGAAATTTCAACACTGCTTCTAAATGTTCAGCATGTTCTTCCTCACTCTTAGAATATACCAATATGTAGTCAATGAATACAATAATAAACTTGTCCAAATAAGGATGCAACACACTATTCATCAAACACATGAATTTAGCTGGAGCATTAGTCAAACTGAATGGAACAACAATAAAATCATGATGCCCATATGTGGTCCTGAATGCAATCTTGAAGATATCCTCTTCCTTGATGCGTATCTGATGGTATCCCGATCTCAAGTCGGTCTTAGAGAACACTATTTCTCCCTTTAGCCGATCAAACAAATCATCAATCATCAACAAAGGGTACATATTCTTGATTGTTACCTTATTCAAATTCCTGTAATCAATGCACAATCTAAGAGTGCCATCTTTCCTCTTTATGAACAACACAGGTGTGCCCCAAGGTGATACATTGGGTCTAATGTATCCTTTGTCCAACATTTCCTTTAGCTGCAACTTCAACTCTACCAGCTCAGGTGTGCTCATCCTATAAGGTGCTTTCAACGCTGGAGCTGCCTTGGCACTAACTCAATAGAAAAGTCTACCTCCTTGTGAGGTGGAAACTATGTAATGTCCTCTGGAAATACATCCTAAAATTGCTGCAAAACTGGGTATCTGCTCAATACATTGGCATCCTCAACCTCCTTACCCTTGTCACTAGGAATGTGTACTAAAAAGATCACACAACCTTTTCTATGACTACGCTTAACCTACATAGCAGTAACTGTCATGTGGAAAGAGTTATTTTTGCTGACAAAACTAACCTCCCTAGGATTCTAAGACTCTCTAGTGACAAACAAGACAATTAAGAGCAATCCTTCTCTAAACATGCATTATCATATAAGAAACCAAGTGTTTTTCGATCCTACCTGAAGTCCAACGCTGTTGTAGTAGTCTATCCTTGTCGATCCATATGAGCTCCTCCTTCACTTCAAAACCTGCATACATAACAATCAAACGATTACATAACACCTGAATATCTCACAAAACAAAACATATTCAACATATAGACCAAGGAGTATATGAAACAATTCATTAACAACAAATCATTGAGAAGAATGGACTTATTTGTATTAAGGAAACAAAAGAAACCATTACAACCTGAGCCCTGGTGTTGTGCAAGTTCCTCCCAGGGTCCAGCAAGAGTTTTCCTCTACTTTGACAAGCTCACCCACTTCCAAATGAAACAAGAAAGGATGGTAATCTCTCCTCACAAGCTTACAATGGAAGTCCTAATTCCAGCAGCATCTACCCTTTGGAATGTTCAGCTTTCAACCTTCCCCTCCCTTGGCCCAATGCCTGTATTTATAGTGTTCTAGAGGAAGTTATTTAGTTCCAACATTAATGGGATACTCCCCCTTTTGGATGGGGTAGCTCCTCTCTTGATGGGATAAGTTCCTCTATCATAGGGAT
>APFE030268828.1:0-15898 GCA_000404065.3 Pinus taeda | reverse complement strand
AGAGAGTACCAACCTCAGTCTTTCGCTTGGCTCCTTTCTTGTTTCCTCCCTCCTTTGACAGAGCGTCTCCACTCTTTCCTCACTTGTCTTGCTTCAAAGAAGACCTGTAGAGTCAAAGGAGCATAATACCATCAAAGCATAAAGATCTATAACCATAAACAATATAGGATCAAATGTATATTAACCGTACAAATGCATACACAAATACAAGATTCAGAGATATACAAGCATATGGAGGAAAACTCAAATAGCTTTATTGATAGTAGTAGTAGAAGAGAGGATTACAACCCAGCGGTCTAACCCAGCACCATCCTCCCAGCATGAAAGCCCTCTTCACCTCATGAAAATCTAGATCACCCAACATTACAATGTTTCACAGAGAAACCAACAACACTTCCTTACAAATACAAAATTCCAGCCTCTGGATCTCTAAGATGAGGGATCCATATATAGATATTATCAGGTGGGTGAGTCAACTTCTAGGATTTTTATTAGTGTCATTTCACTGATAGTTCTTGGTTCCACTTGGATATTTTATTATCTCTTACTCATCCCTGGGCGAATTCAGAGAGGCAAGTGTCAAATGAGCAATTTCTAGAAGATTCTCTGGGTTTCCACCTAGCAAAATACCTCTGCCATTTTTCTTCTCTCGCTCATCACGCCCTACATAAGGGATTTTCAGTATGCATCACACCCTCTATGTGTAACAGGTGAGATGCATCGCACCCTCAGAGCAGTCTGTATGGCCTAGTTTTGACCAGTTCTGAGCAGTTTTTCAGGGAGAACTTTTGGGAAATGATTTAATCAGCTAACCTTGTTCCTTTAGGGTATGAAATAACACTTTTAGGGGGTTAGAAGCCCTTGTTTTATGGACATATGTGATTGGGGTTGCAGTGCCCAAATATGTCTATAACAAGGAGGCAAGGAAGAAACTTACCAGTTGCAGATGTAGAAGCAGAGTGACGAAACCTAGCTGCCAGAAAAAGCAATAGCATGAGCACAAAGATAACAAGGAAGCCCACCACAACTTTTTGATGATGAAAACCCCAACCTCTCCATCCTCCACTTCTACCATGTTGGTAGCCTTGCCACCCTCCATTCCACACACCGCCTCTTTCCATAGGTATCTTTAGCTCTCAACCCTAACACCACTTTTCTCCTTCTTCTCCTTCTAAACAAATATCAAGCACTGCAACCCTTACTCAATCATAATCCTCTACATCAAACCCATATCATGGTTAGCAGAAATATATGAAGTCAGCAACAACCAAAATGACCGTTAGATCTCATTTCTACTTCAAATCATTTGATAGAAAAATTTACCAAAGGCATTACGAAATGGATAGATCAATTGATTTCATGCAGTTTTGAGAAAGAAAGGAAAACTGACATGGTAAAAACATAGATGAAAATCGGCATAGACGCCGGAAGTAGACAGATTTGAGGGTCTCTATTTCTATTAGCCTTTTTTGTTAAAAAAACCAAAACATATAACTAAGTGAAACACGTCATTCGGATTCATATGCCAACATAGATGTTATTATTAATGGGGATCCTCACCAATCTGGCTGACTATTCATACACTACAACATAGGAAGAGGAACAACATGCAGACAACGTTGGGTATATATGACGCCCCTAAACTTACTAATTTAACTGCATAGGTTCCGACTTGGCATGCGTTGCATTGAGGCATGTAAAGGTAAAGGGAATGATAGGGGGGTAATTTGATGCAAAGTAAGGGTGAATTATGCCTCCCTAAATGCACATCATGAAACTGTGTTTAAGATTCACGATTTTGAAGTTGTGAGAATACTAGAGTGTAAGCACAATATAGAAGCTAAACATATTGTGATCTAACATTTAAAATGGTGACTTGTTGATTGATTTCTCATTCAGAATGCAGAGAAAAAATTTTGATGATTGGGGGAGAGAAATGATGAGTGTTCTATTCAGTAAAGGAAATACATCACTTTGAGGCCATGGATAGATCTTAATGGTTTGGGATGCCAGTGTTAGTAAAACCTTACCTAAATTCATTATGACTACCACATGGATGAGTGTTACACTTACATTATTGATGCACTAACCATAGGGAGTTGGTATAATATTCATGGTTATGGGTGCTTGCAAAACTAGTTTTTCATATACCTATGAAGTGAAACGGAAGCATGTACCCTTTCTTCAAGACAGGAGTAAGGTTGTAAGCTTTAAACCAGCTGACAGAGAAAATTTTTGTTAAAGAACACGTTTTACACATCATGTGTCCATTAGTACGAATCGGTTTATAAACATAGTGTTGGATTAATGTCATAGCACTTCTAGAAGTTGTTTTGATTCTCAGAAAACCTATTGTATTTTGTCATCTGCTTCAAATTTTTCACAATAAATAGTTGGTCCTTTAACAAGACTTGAGTGTCCTAACATGGGACTAAAGAAGAGGTTATTGCCATTGCAAACCCTCTTCTTAGATCAGTATGTCAATTTTAAATTTAGCAAAAATTGGCAATAAAACATATGATGTTCTAGAAGCTAAAATACAAACAACACAGGAATCTACAACTTCTTACCTCTATTGTTGTCATGTTTAGCTTGCCCCGCTAGAATGGTATCAAAGTTAAGGTGAGGGAAAGGTATCAGAGCTAAGGTGAGGGAAAGCCCAAGTAAGGAAGAAAGAAATCAAAAGAAGTTTTCTAACAACACTAACCTCCTTCCTCTTCAAAGATTAGTCATCGTGAAGCACTAAAACTCCTACAACAAAATTCTAGGTTGTAGATCCCATAAAGGAAATGAGATCAAGGCCTCATCCATCAAGAAACTCTAGGATAGAGCTCTCTGTCAAATTGTTGGTCAAATGATCTATATATAAGGCCTTTTGTCATGACTATAGCCAGGAAGATTTGGTTGCATTAGGGTCAAATCTTCTATTATGAAATCACCCTTGAATTGAATTTTGTTTGCAGATAGTATCTCGCTCGGAATTCCTTCTCTGTTGCAGGTTTATATAAAATAATATCTGAAGCTATAAAGTTCCTAGCATCTAATTTCATATATATAATATTATTCTTAAGCTCATTGACATGACTTTGGCCTTGTATTAGGGCTTTGTTTGTCTCATAGAGAAGTATAAAAGGCCACAAAAGGTGAAGTATCCTCAACTCTTGGACATCAATCAAGAGGGTTTGAAAAATAGTGTTCATGGTTTTCCACTCGGTAGATGCTTATTGAAGGTAAAGGATCAGCCTTTGTGTGTCTCTGAGATTCTGGTATCAAAGGAAAGGGGTTCATCACAAATAAAGATGATTTCAAGGATCTTGAAATCTGAAACACAATGTTCTAAAATCTCATTTAAAAAGGTATGATTGTTATTGGTGTCTAAGCCAAATGCATCTCAAGGTTTCTTCTCATATCAACTCATTGAGGCAATTAGGACACACATGTCAGTTTAGCCTAGAGCCATCACTTTTTATGTGATCTTTACATCTTGGTTTTAAAAAACCTTTATATACTCTAATTAGTAATTTCTAGTACCCATTCTTGGTGCATGTTGCACATTATTTTTCATAGGTGCCAAATTTGCATTCCATCAGTTAAAGTAAGGATAGGATTAGTCTTAGTCAAAGAAGACTATTTTATTTACTGGATTCAAACTAAATTTAATTTTCTATGGTTTTTCCTTTCCTTTAATTTAATCTAGTTTCAATAACCATCAAATCTTCAAAGATAGAAATTTGATAACAGAACTGGAGTCAGATAGAGACTTACAGCTGCGAGAAATGGATATAATAAAAAGTTCTTTCCCAAGGCTTGGCGGTTCGACGAGCTCCATAAGTTTTTTTTCTCTCTTCCCCAGATTTATCAACGGCCTTTGTTGCAGTAGCCTCAGAGGGGTTTTTGTTGCTTTTGCTATGAAAAATATATGATTCTGAAGGTGATGTTCAACAACTAAAGCTTTTTCATCAGTTACTCAAGTCCAGAATTTCTGGAATAGGTCTATCAACCTCTCTCACTGCCTTGGAGGAGAAGGCAACAACCTATAGAGAGAGGGGAAATTTTCGGGTGACAATGGAAAGGAAAAGCCCTATTTGAACCTTATGTGGGTCTGGGGTTCGATAGAAAAATCAAGGAGCCGCAAAAGTTCCAATTAGGTGTCTCATTCCCTGCACAAAACCCCAACAATCCCCTACCTCTGTCAAATTGGAAAGGAAAAATAGAATAATCATAGAAAAAGTTTGTCTCCATTGAAACTTCCTCTAGAATTCAAAAATTCATGGTTTGAACAAAATTGTTGAAACCTTCTCTAGAATTCAAAAATCCAGGTTATGAACAAAATTGCATCGCCCATTGTTCTTCTTCCTTTCCTGAAAGCTCCTCGAGGGTGAACCTTGAAGGTTTGAAAAAAAATGGCATAGCTCACCTTGAAATCTTATTTGGTGACTGGTATGTGGGAGTCAAATGTCTTAAATAAAGTTATTAAATTGCCATGGTATGTTTTAACAAGCTCTTATAAAAAAGAATATAATCTATATATCTAAATATATATATCTATATATATAATATATATATATATATATCTCTTCTAAATGCCTTGAATGTCTCCATGGCGAATTTTGATAATGAATAATTAAATAAATAAAAATTGAAATTTTAAGATGAATTCATGTAGTAGTGATTCAATGGAATGGAATCATTTTTAAATGATTTGGAAACTTTTTTTCACGATGTTTTCAGATGTATTTTTTTCCTAGACAGTTTCACCTATTTCAAAGGGGAAAGAGGTGATAGTCTCTTGTAGTAGTGATTCAATAAAATGGAATCATTCTTAATTTTTTGGAAACCTTTTTCCATTATGTTTTTAGACATTTACCTTTTTTCTAAAAAGTTTCACCACTTTCAAAGGGGCAAGAGGTCACAGTCTCTTGTTGCTCTTTCACAAAAGGTGTCATGTCACTCCTTGTCAAAGGGACTAGAGTGACATGCTTCAAAATGTCACATTATGCCATGGTTTGAGTCCAGATTTTAACCCAGTGAGGTGGAAGGGTCTCTAAGCTTGTTTACGTTTGCAGTTAAAAATTAACATTTCACTATCATTCTCATCTTCAAATAAAATCTCATGGAAGAGCTCAAAATTTTCTTTTTATCAATTTGATAAATATTTTACATATGGAAGAGGGTATATCTTTGATAAAAAACATAGGCTATAAAGTTTAGGGTGGCATGGGACAACAATAAAAAGGTCTGTTGACAAATGTAGATCCTCCCAATCTCCCCCTAGGAATAGGCCTCAGTGCAAAATGGCTACATGAATCTTCAAAGGAAATTTGGGATGAATATTGTGCTCGTAAGATGAAGTTTCATGAACAAGAGGTGGGAAAGGATATTGTTGGGACGTTTAAGAAGAATTTAAAGCAAGATACATAAGCTTAGAAACCCCAAGGAGAAACCCAAGATAAACATATGAGCTCTAACCCTCATCCTGAGTCATCCAATGCTACTTCTTAACAAAAAGTCTATCATTGGTGTTCGTGGATAAAGAAAAAAAGGAGAGGGATGCTAACGATAGGGAAGGGAGAGTGAAGATGAGATTGATGAGATCGATATTTCCCCTAGACAACGCCATTTCCCCTATCCCTGAAAGTTTGTTTCCTCTTCTTAATGAAAGGAATATTACATTAAATTTATAAATAATTATAAGCCATGCATTTTGATGCCCTTGTACATTATTTTTTATTAATGAAAAATCTTCGTCTTACAAATGAAAATAAAACACTATACTCATGCACAATGCAATAAGAAAGCTACCATCGATGTTATGCACTACTTTAAATGGGTTTAATAGCCTTGGATGGCTCTAACAATAATAGTTGAATGTATATTATGTTAACTAATTTAACCAACAAAACATGCCTTCGACAATGGTAACTAGACTTACACTCCATTTATTGCATTAAACAATGAAGTGAGGCTTTAATAATTGTAACCAAACATACAAGTCGTTGAACAAATTAACCAAACTAACACAACTTTAATAGTGATAACCAAAATGTACATGTTACTAATCAATTGACCATTGTGTCATGCCTCTAACATGTGAAATTTAACATAAATGTTGTTGATGGGGTTGACCTATCTAACATATCTCCCACAATTGTAGTCCAACATGCATGTTGATTCGGTTAATCTCCTACATAATTTTAATGAAAAATACATATTAATATCCAACTTAACATGTCACTAATAGTGACAATGGAATGTGCATGTAAATGGCTAAGCTAATTGACCTTATATGTTGTTCATTGAGATGATTAACACATAGCTCACTAAGCTGACCAAGTTGACAAACCATTGGTTCTGTCATTCAACTAACATGCCTTTAATAGACACAACTAAATGTACATGATGTTACACTAGTAAAACATCATGACATGCCTTTAACAGTAGTAACAAAGTATTCAAGTTTTTGATTGGGAAAACCAAACTAATATACCTATGATAATCATAATTGACCATGCATGTTTGTTGTGATCAACCCTTCAAGTTTTCCCTTGATTTTATACAAAATTAAGCATTCCATGCAACTCTCAAAGTAAATTTGATACATATACAAATTAAGTTTGTATTTACATGTTTGATTTGTGTTTAAGTGTTTCCTCTTTAAAGATCACAGGATTCGATCCAATGGAGATTAAGGTATGTACACATCCATATATTAAATAGTTAAAGAATTGAATGGAGGGCATCCCTTGTCTCACAAACAAGGGGGCCTCATATGTCAACTTGGCAGCTACCTGCATTATAGCTTAATATTAAATAATATTCTTAGTTTTTCAATTAATATCAATGCTTCTAATATTTAATATATTGTTTTGAGATTACCCCTCGACTAATTAGTGAAGTATTTAATATTGGATGAGAGAGTTATAAGGTTGAAATTTTGGCTACCACGGGTTAAGTTTGGTGTTTGTATTATGTACATGCAAAATTAGATTTCACACCTCTCCAGGAATCAATAAAAATCATTTACACATACCAATCAAAGGCAATCAATATATGGTTAACGAAGTGGTTGGGAGGAGTTCACTGTCATATCCATCCAAGCGTTTCCAAACTAGAGAAACAAGGGCATGTGTTTGATTTATGGGCTAACATTTGAAATATTTCTACAAGGAGAGGTGTTGGTGGGAGTCCTTATTATGAAAAGGCCCTGCACCTCTTCGTTTATTTCTTTAGGTAGGCTTGAAATAAGTGATTATAGATATATGATACATATAATATGCAAACCACTCACAACACAACAATATTGAAAATTTGCATGAGACATAACTTAAATTATTTTCAATATATTTTTTCTTTAAAAAAGGAAATATATTCTACCATGATGTAATACAATGATTCACCAATATTTGGCACCAAACAAATGACTTGGACCACAGATGTTATGCACAATGACAATCATACACTATAAACTATGATTATTAGCCACTTTGACACCCGTCATTTATGGTCACTCATTGAACATGCTCATGAAATTTGAGATCATTGGACATCGTTAACATGCTTTGGTTAACAAAATGCATTTGACATTGATTCATAATTTTTCCTTTGTATATGAGAAAGAAACTAAATGTTACTTCTCCCTTATCCAAGATAATGATCTTGATTACAAATTGAACAATATATCATGAGATTGCCTTTCTCTCCTTGTGTGAACTTGCTCAATTAGCATCTAGATACCTTGTGAGACAAAACTCAATGTATGTATTATGTTTGGTAGTGTGTTAATTATTCAATTTTTATGTCCTAATATTGTTTTAATGGCCTTCCAATGCATGGTCAGTATTGAATTGAAATTTTGACAATCAGAGGCACAATGTTGGGACAATGTGTATCCATCTTGGTGGACAATGGGGCAAACAAATTTTTTATTGATGCACAGTTGGTGGAGCGTAGAGGCATTCATAGATTGATATATATCCTAAACAACATTGATGAGAGAGGATTCCCATGCTTCACCTCAATTGTCTTCTTGATTGTTGGTTTGATATGTTGAGGATGTGATCGATGGGACAAATGTTGAGGATATGGTTGACGGATTGATATTGAAGTCAAAATCCTTCCTTGACCCTTTACCCAAAGGTGTCTCCTAAAGCATCTCCAATAATATCCTATGAAGATTCATAACATTTAATTTGGAATTATGGCCCACCATGATCATCTAATAATTAATTGAAATAGCACTAAACCCCAATTTAAGGATTGGGTGAATCATATGGTGGGACTATGCTAGTGGGAACCCTAATTAAATTACTTGAAATCCCCTTGATTTTCTACCTTGATGTCATTCATCTCCCAAATTTCATGTTGGATACACAAGTCCTAGAAAACATGACAAGGAAGATGAGAGGGAGTTGACAAGGACATTAGGTTGCCCTAGAACATCATAAAGTGCATCCACATGGATGAACATGGAATGGGAATTAAGGTCATAAAGTATACTACAGTGTTAGACAAATAGGGTGCATCAAAATATTTCTGGAGTGTCCCAAAGGGAAATATACAATTCTTATCTCCTCTAAAATACAATATACATTTATTTTGGTGATAGTAACTGCAAGGTTCTTAAAACTAGTGGTATAGTGTTTGGTCATGAATGAATATGTGGAAAAGAAATCTAAAGCTTTCGATTCAATGGAAAAAAATAGTTCATGGGGCCAAATCAAAATTTCAAGGGATATGTCAAGGATCCCTGGTAAAATGGGGTTAGTAGCCAAAGGACACCTTTCAAATAATTTAAGGAGATTAGGGAATATTTAGAGGAGGCCAACTCAAGAAACCATAAGAAAGGAAAGGGGGAAAGTATCTAACAAACATGGTTAGAGTAGGCATCAAAAACCCCATCCTTGAATGAAATGCTGGTTTACACAGGTCTCATGAGAGAATATGGGATGGAGGGTAGATTGGCATGGTCAGAAAATGAGAGAAGGGTTTTATCTACTAAAGGAATATGGGATGGAGGTTATGTCTAAGTTTAGGAAGGCCATTACCTTTTTTGACAAGGACGGAGGTGGATGTATCATAACAAAGGAGCTTGCGACAGTAATGCATTCTTTGGGTCGAACCCCCAATGTATATTGGAAGTGGTCCAAATGTTTTATATTCAATAATCTAGTGCCAAATACAGTAAACAACAAAAGAGTAGTTCTAATTTGCCTGTAAATGGAACATATTAAATACACCATTCCAAATTGATTTTACTAAGGAGAATCAAAGAAATAGATGATTTTGTTCATCCATTGCCTCTAAACATAGTAAACAACAACCACGCCCACTCTATCCTTTACGACACAAATTTTCCCATGCCAATATGAAGCCGGAAAGATACATTTATTGATATTCTTAGGTAGAGCGAAAATATGAAGCCAATATACAGAGATGCTCTTAAGTACTGCTCGAACTAGAGTCAACTTGCCTCCTAGGGAAAGCCTCTTTTGTGCCCATGATAGAATTATACAGTGGATTTTCTATATAATTCAGCTCCAATCCTTAATTCCATAACCATTAGTTTGGAACATAAATCTAATATATTTAAACTCTGCATCCAATGCAGTGGAGATAACACCAAAAAAATGATAAATCTCTAGTACCAATGGATCCTCTAGGTAAGAATAAATCATATGAGATTTAATATTATTCATAAGGAGTCCAAAGACCGATCAAAAGTGTTCAATATACCAAATAGTAACACATCATTGACAAAAATCAAAGGAGTAATTGTGACTTGTCTACCTATACACATGCAACCAAAATTACATTTAATCCATCTACCTCCACACCTGCATCCAAAATTACAGACCTTGTGAATTTTGTTACTAATTCTTCAAAAATCCAATCTTTTATCCTCAACTTCTTCTTGTCGCAAAAGTTTTCATAGATATTTTGAAGTAGACATATTGTATACTAACAAATATTTTGTAATTTGCCTCCATCATCCTTGTAGAAATTATGGTGTAGAGTTTCAACTACTCATGAAGTTTTAATCAAAATCATAAGACACAAGCCTACTCTATTGCTCTCCGGAAGTTAATTCACAATTTAGAACCAAAATTTCATACATGCAATAAGAAATAACACACATGCACACAAAATTTTTCCTAAGGAAAACAATATGCTAAAAACCCCAATGTCTCTTTGCATTAATATGATCAATAGAAATGTATTGCAATTTATTTTCTCAAATGAGCACAACCTACTAGTGAATAACATGTATCTCTGCTCGCTGAGAAGCTCTAAGCTAGACTTAGTAAATTTCTACCTCTGCTTGAGCCCATATTTCCTTGCGCAATTCCTTGAAAAATTTTGCCCCTATTATTTAGGAATTTCTACAAAATGGATTGCGAAATTCCCAAGGATGATCATCTGACTGAATGCAACACCTGTACACTCAAGGCTAGTCTACAGTTGATGTTACATTTCCTTGGAATCTCCACCACAGCTTGGGAACTCGAATTTTGGATGAATTATCTATTTTGGGTTGATTGATTAGTTAACTGGATGATCACTGAGTTTAACTGAAGTCCCACTGCAGAATTGGCCTTCCACTAGTTCCGCAAGCAATTGGAACTCGTTTAAGTGAAAATAAATTCAGATAACTCACTCTGATTGCTACAAATTAACAATCATACATGCTTAACTGAACTATAACTCCTCACACAAGTTCACTGCATCCAAGTTGTTTGTTGATGTGGAAATTCAATTTTTCTCAATTTAATCAAGGAAAAATCAAATGAGGATTTGCTACATTATTTAAGACTCCCTCTCTGCAAGAAAGGGATTATCAATAACCCCTATCTTGCACCTAAGGAATCTGAACTCCCCACTTGACAAAGATTTTGTCAAAATGTCAACATCATACTCCTTTATCAGAATGGAGTCTAGCAACATCATCTGCCTCTAGATACAGTATCGTAAATGGTGAAATTGGATATCTATATGCTTGGATTTATCATGAAATATAAGATTCTTAGAGAGGTTGATGCAACTTTGATTATCACAATTGGATCCATCATCTGACCAAATAGTCCAACAAGTATCTTTCTCATCCATATTGCCTCACATGTTTCTTGACTTGCAACCATGTATTATGCTTTTGTCTAGCTGAGCACCACAGATCTTTGCTTCCTGTCATACCAAGAAACAACTACAAACCCAACGCTAAAAATTACACTTGATGTACACTTTCGTTCTAATGGACTTCATGCCCAACCTGCATCTATGAAGCCACATAGTTTCACTCCCTCTGCTCATCTATACCATAGCCCAAACTGGGTAGTGCCTGTGAGGTACCGTAAAACATGCTTAGTTGCCTTGCAAAATAATTTGGTTGACCTAACCATATTGTGTCCTAGCTCGTTGACTGCACATCACATATCTAATCATGTGTTCACAAGATACATGAGTGGACCCATTAGCTGTTGATAAATGCTAGCATCCACTCCACCTGAAGTGGCACCCTCCTTCCTCTAGTTGTTCGTTAGAGGTGTTTCCATGGGTTTACAACTCTCCATGTAGAATCTCTACAGTATCTCATTTTTATACTGGCCTTGAGAGACAAATAATTACCTATCACCTTGTCATACTTCCAACGTGAGAATGTGTTGCATGAGGCCCATGTCATTCATTTAAAATTCCCTTGCAAGGTCCTCCTTGCAAGATATGATCAATGTCTCATCACTAGTTAAAATAAAATTATCAACATATAAGACAATAATAATAATTTACCTTCTATCCATACGTGATGAGGTTTACATCTCGTTCACTTATGGTGAAGCCCAAACCGGTGAGATAACTATTGATCTTCGTGTACTAAGAACGAGGTGCTTTCTTGAGATCATATAGTGCTCACTTGAGTTTGCACACATGAGAGTCTTGATCAAATGTCTCAAAACCTTTTTGTTACTCTATGTACACCTCCTCCTTAATAACTCCATTCAGAAATGTCGTTTTTACACCCATCTGGTGGATATTCCACCCCATCTGTGTAGCGAGACGAAGAATTGATCTAATGGATGAGTAACTTACTACAAGAGAAAATGTCTCCTCATAGTCAATTCCATCAACTTGAGAGTACCCATTGGCCACAAATGTGGCCTTATACTTCCCTATTCTTCCATTTGTTGCTTGCTTCACCTTGAAGATCCCAAACACAGTTCTTTGCAATGGATTCATATTCCTCCACCATTGCATCAACCCATATAGGTTTCTCTATTTCTTCCTCCAAATAGGATGGCTCGATCTTTATAAGCTCAGCCATAAGAGCCATGTCACTAGTGTACGTCTCATGTGACCTCCTTTGCTTACACAAATTTGAAGGATATCCCACATTCTCCCTCACATCCTGCACAAGTCTATCAACTTCCTTAGTTCTTTTTCTACCTTCTCTGGAGGTTTTGCTTTAGTGAATGTCTCCACTCTTTGCTCCACAATTTGTGGTTTCTCTACAACTTCTTGAGGTTCCTCTTTTTGAGCTAAAATCTCATCTTTTGGTGGCATCTAAAGTTCCCTCTCAAGAGAGCACCACATAGATTTCTCCTCATCAAAATTTACATCCCTTCACATAACTATCATTATGAGTGATGGCAAGTACACATGTTAATTATTGGGAGATTTTGTGTAACCCACAAATACCTTCAATTTTGCTATTGACTAAAGCTTCTTCCTTGATTCTTTGGAGACATGGCAGTAAACAGAGGCTCCAAAAATCTTGAAGTGCGACACATCCGGCTTTCTTTCTGAGAAAGCCTCCTTCTGTGTAATATCATGCCAAGAATCTGATGATAACTTTAGTTCTACAAACAAACTATTGTATTGCATGCCTCAACCCACAAATGCAGAGGTAGGCCTTGGTCATGCAACATCACCCTTATTGCTCCCAAAATGCTATGGATATTTCGCTCAAACACCCAAGTCTGATGTGGGTTGTGGGGTGTTGTCAATTCTCATCAAATTCCTTCTTTTGCACATAAATTTTCAAATTCATTCAACACATACTCACCTCCATTATTGCTCCAAAGAGCCTTCACATTGTTGTTGGTTTCTTTCTCAAACAGTGCCTTGAATTCTATGAACTTCGAAAATGTCCCATCTTTCTTCCGCATGAAGAGATCCAACACTTATGTGAAAAGTCATCAATAAAAAGGACAAAATATTTGTTTCCTTTGCATACATCCTGTTGCTCAAGTGCTCCTTTAGGGAGGTTAGTGGATATTTGTTGTACACTATTCAAGGTACCATGATGCAAATGGCCAAGGCTTATGTGCCAAAGTTCACCTACATCATGGCCTTGCACTTTCTCTTCCTTAGTTTTTAATGCAACACAATATTCCACATCTAACTTATATAGATTCTTCACACAAACCTCGATCTTCTTCACCTGTCTCATGGCTATGTGTCTTAGGAATGTTTTTCCTTTGTTGAAGATCACGTCATAACCACGGTCTTCCAAAACTGCAACAGAGATGAGATTTTTCTTTAGGCCTACAACAAACATGACATCCTTGAGCCTGAGAGGGGAGCCTGACTCCCTCTGAAAGCTAATTGTACTAATACTAGTCATGTTGTACCTTCCGTCATCCACTAGCTTGATCTACATATGGAGATCTTTCTCCTCCAAGTCACTGAAAAGTCTCTACACCCTGTCATGTGGAACAATGCACCTGAGTCATAGTACCACACGCTCCCCATCACTATGTTTGACATGCATGTGATAAGGGTAAAGTCAAGGTCGAACTATGAATCCAAGGCTTCACCCGCTGCTCCTCCTAAGGTCTTCTCACATGCCTCTTTCTATGGGCACTTTGTGGCATGGTGCTCGTATTCATAACAATGGAAGGATTTAATTTTGACAAATCATTCTTCTTTCTCCCTTGCTTGGATTCTGGTTTGGTTTGAGATTTCTTCCCATTTTCCCTTCGTTCCCTTTCCAACCAATGCAAATTTTTCTTCATCCTTGCCCTTGGATGAGGTCCCGTCTCTAGTGTTCTGCCTTATTTCCTATTGTACCAAATCGTACCATAAGTTTCCCTAATTCGGTAGTTTCTCCCTATTGTTCACTTAATCCTGATAGGTATGCCAACTCTTGGGAAGGCCTAGAAGGGATATTCTTACCAAGTCATCCTTTGAAAGAGTAATACCAACTCTTGCAAGCTCATCATGAACTTGTGTGAACCTCCTTAGATATTGCAGGGTAAAGTTATTCTTCTACATCTTGATATTTCAAAGTTTATCCTTGAGCACCAACTTATTGTGGTCACTAATATTCTAGAACAGATTTTTGAGTGCCTACCACATTCCATAAGGATTTTCTTTCCCATGGAGATTGCTGACAATGTGGTCTCGTACTCCCTCAAATATTATTATCGACACCTTGGCTACAAATTTCTTCCACTGAGCAAGGTTTTGGGCATCAGATTCTACTGGTTTTGTAACATATCTCTAGATGTATTCTATCAATCCGTTATCATCAAATACCTCCTCCATGCGATCCTTGCAGTCAATGAAATTAGAGTTGCTTTCCAAGGAATACTCCAGCCTCAGCCCATTGAAGGTCATATTTTTAGTTCTTAAGAGATCTTGCTACATTGAACTGAAAATTCAAACCACCTAAGAAACAAATTCAAAATTCATGCTCTAGTGTGAATCCTACTATGATATGATGTAGAAATTATGGTGTAGATTTGCAGCTCATCATGAAGTTTTTTCAAAATATTAAGACACGGACCTACTCTACTACTCTACAAAAGTTAATTGACAATTTAGAACAAAAAATCAGACATGTAATAAGAAATAAAATACATGCACACAATATTTTTCATGGGGAAAGAAATCTTTTAATAACTCCAATGCCTTATTGCATCAATCTTATGAATATAGATGTATTACAATTGATTTACTCAACTGTGCACAACCTGTAAGTGAATAACCTATCCCTCTACTCACTAAGAAGCTGAGACCCAAACTTTGTCAATTTCTACCTTTGCTTGAGCCCCTATTTCCTTATGCAATTCCTTGATAAATTAGGCCCCTATTATTTAGGTTTTCTCCAAAATGGATTGCACAATTCCTAAGGTTGATCATGTGACTGCATGGAACACCTGTA
Organism: Pinus taeda; assembly: GCA_000404065.3. Lineage (NCBI taxonomy): Eukaryota > Viridiplantae > Streptophyta > Pinopsida > Pinales > Pinaceae > Pinus > Pinus taeda. The sequence continues at coordinate 744 of APFE030268828.1, read as the reverse complement.
TGCTCAAGACTAGTCTACAACTAATATTACACTGCTTCGGAATCTCCACCATAGCTGGGGAACTTGAATTGTTTGCATGCACTAGAAATTTTGGGATGATTGATCACTTAACTAGATGATCCCTGCATTTTACTGAAGTCTCACTACACAACTAGCCTTCCACTAGTTCTTGCAACAGCTAGACCTACTTTAACTGAAAACAACTTGAGGTAACTGGAAATTAAAATTTTCTCAGTTTAATCAAGGAAAAATCAAATTGAGAATTTCTAGCCACAATTTTCAAAAATCCTTCAAGTAAATCTAATCCATGTTGCCAATCTAGCACAACAATTTTCTAATAATAACAACCAACGTATATAAGTAGCGTTCAAAATAAATAAAACAGTAAAAAAACACATATTAAAACACAATCAATGGAGACCCCGAAAAGTACTCCAACTATGTTACCACCCATTAATGTTCTTCGAAAGTGCCTCCATCGCTCCTCTAATGACGCACACCTCTAGTTTCAGCCTCCATGGCCCTAAATCACATTAGTTGTCAACCTCCATCACTCTACTTCCCGAAGAAACCATCAATAGCGTAAAGACGAACCGCTAATCCTTTACGTTTTTTGCTAGTGCATCATATTGAAAATTTTAAGACAAAATATTGAGTTATCCTCAAATAATGAGCAATAATAAAATATTATTAACCCCATTCTTGGAATAACCACTTGGAATATTTTATTATATTTGGTTAGGA
>APFE030268826.1:0-25608 GCA_000404065.3 Pinus taeda | reverse complement strand
GGTGAGTTAAAAAATAAAAAGTGAGATTTAAATGAGCATTTAATCTCAGCCCTAGATCTCAATCTATTTCATCCATTGGATTTAGAGGTTACCCAAAAGTCACTTAGGATTAGATTAAAGGAGGAAAAGGAGGCAAGAGGTCATTCATTCTTTCATGAGCAGATTGAGAGAAGGAGAGCAAGAGAGCCAGGGAGATTTCTGGACAAGGAGGAGAAGGAGACAGCAGTTTGGCACACATTCCAAGGCAGCAGTTGAGCAGATTTGTATAACTGATTTAGCACACAGTGAAAGGCTGATTTTGGCACGATTTTCTAGAAATCTATACAGTTGATTTGCACAGAAATCAAGGAGTAGTTTGCTGTCTTTTTTTCTACACGCAAATCGAGGTCCATAGATCGCATTTATTGCAATCTGTACAACACATTTAATGCAGGCCATACAACAACATTTAAGGCTGAAAATGGGCACGAAAATCTAGGAGGGCGTATAACATTTATTGTTGTCCTATTTGCTGTAATTTCCAGTTTGTTGTGAGGCACGAGAAAAGAGATAAGTTGTAAATTTGTTTGCTGATTTTTTGCTGAATATTTCTCACTGTAAAAAAACGCATTTTCAGAAATAAAGAAGAGCTCCCGAACTAGTTTTCCCCAAGAGTTGTAGGCGGTTTTTCTAGGGTCACATTGACCAAAAATCACTGTGTTCAAATGTATTAAATGACTGTTTTTACCTGCTAATTTTTTATTTCTGCATTTTTCAGCATTCTGTAAAATTTCCAGAATTTGTGTTTTCAATTTTTTTTTTTTTTTTTCAGTTGTTGAATGTATGGATATGGGAAAGTGCATTTAACTATATGGGAAAAATAAGGTGAAACTGAAAACCGGCGTGGGAAATGAGAAATTTCTACACCGTATAGCCAAGAAACCAAGGTGGTTTACACAGACACTATAAGAGGAAATAGAGAAGGATGGTGCTTCATCTACTTCCATTTAGGTAAGCCATCCTCGTAAAAGGTTCCCTAGTTATGTTGCATTGATGTCTTCCATTATTGATATAAAGATTTCTAGTTATGAGTAAGCAACAATAAAGCAGGTGTGGCAAGATGCCATGGTGGAGTGAAAATCCATCATGAAGAATGATGTATACAATATGGGAGATAATGTCAATACCAAAAAAAATAATGGTGGATTCCAGGTGTTGGGAGTTATGTTAACAATGAAGCCTCTAGACAATTGAGTCTTGATGTGTTGTGGCCTTGAGGATGAAGGCACAACTAGTGAGCAGATTAGATAGCTGAGATTCAACATGAGATACAGATCGGGAGATGAAGGACCAAGAAGGTACAAGGTACGACCGAGATGAGCTAAGAGAGCATGCAACAACCAGATGGTTAGAGTATCCTGTTGAGGACAGATTGTTTGTTGATGGACTGACACCAAGTCCTAGTTTTGTATCTTGTACTAGTGGATGTATGAGGGTCATCATCCTTGGTATGGGAGCCCTACATTGTTGTATTATATGTTGTTTTGTATAACGAAGTTGGGTTATTATACAAAATTGTAAAAAATTGTCCATATTTTGTGCATGTGTGATTACTGTTGTTTATATTCTTCTGTGAAAAGTAGTATCGTTGAGATTCTTGGTTTGGTAGCGTCAGAGATTTTGAGACTCTATCTTCGACCCAAGATCATGGAAATTCAACATGGTATCAAAGCATATCTGAGCTACTTTGAAGGACAATGAATCAGAGTGTGCATAGTGAAGCAACTCAGAGGGAGTTGTGGGTGTCTGGATCATGGAGCAGAGGGTTCAGCTAAAGACATGGAGATGCGGTCTCGATATACTACATGATGAGATGATCTGGGAGTTCTAGTGGATCAGTGGTGAATCTGATGCAATTCAGTATGTTGTGTGGCAGTTTTTAGATTGTGGACTTCCTATTTCTTGTCATGGATGGTTGGGACAGCTCAAGGGTTTTTTTCACATGGACGAGATTAGGTTGATCAAGATGGCTTCATGTGATGGACTACAGGTTGGCAAGCTAGATTCTTCATCGGATTGTGATGTTGCATGTCCGAGATTGGTGGGATTTGCATGAGAGGTATTTGATCCAGGAGGATGAGTGCTTGCAGGACTAAGCCAATGGGGATTGTGTAGGCTTAGAGGGATTCTAGCCTCAAAGGGAGCAACCCCTATGGAGGTTTGGGATCTTTAGGTTCAGATCTGATGAGGTAGAGGCATTAATGAGATTGTCAGATTTATTTTAAGGGTATGTTGCAGTGATGGATGCCAGATGGGCTAGCGTCACTAGATGATGATGGTTACTTCCTAGTCTTGGAAGTACCTCCCTCGCTAAGAGGGATTGTTGATTTTTTTGTAGCTTGGGAAGTACTCCAAGCCCTAGTGTTTGAGGGTTGGAGGTCAAAGTGCCACAAGTAGACTTGGGGGCTTAGAACACAAGTCTGGGGTTTTTCACCCATTGATTTTTGGGCAAAAACCTTGACAATCCTTCGACAGGTGATGAATGAGGATGATAGCTCTTGGCGAGACGATTCTAATGCAATGAGAAATGTCTGATTCTAATTTTTCGTTGAGGAGTTATGAATTTTTGAAGTGTAATGTTGGGTTGGCACCATATGAGTTAAGATCAACGTAAGTTTAGTAAGCCTCCTTGAGAGGTGGACAACCCTAGAGTGGCGTTGGAAGGAACCCCTCTTTTGGATATAAATATAGGGTGATATGTGAGGTTATTACACATCCAAAGAGAGCAAAATTAAGGCAGAGTTAAGAAGGAGGGACAAAAACTCAGTGAAGAGGGAGATACCCTTGTCTTGCCGTAGGAGAAGAGGACAAAACAGTGTGAGGGATTAGGGCTAGTTTGGGTGCCTCTTTGACTATGTGGAGGGTTGTCTCACGCCACAAAAAGGCCAAGAAAGGAAAGGTGTGAATGCAGGTGAAAGGAGAAGGTATTGGGCCTGTTTGAAGGTTCGATTGAGGGTCGACAATCCCAAATCTAGGCTGTCACAAACCTGTAGGTGGATATCTGTTCCACAAAAAATTGTCACCTTAAGATTCTGCAATCTGTGTGAGTCCATTACCACTCATACTTTCCTCCTTTGCAAGTCTTAAGCCTTAGTTCCTCATATAAAGCCTTGAAAATAAGAGAAAGCCCTCAAAAGTCTATAAAACTCAGGTTCTGCACTTTCTCTTTGCATTACCTGCAGTCTTGCACCTAATGGTCATGTCTCCTGCACACCTGACCACTCTGTCTCTGTGTTATGGGTGTGGACCCCTGTAAAAGTTAAAAAGGCACAAGTATATTCTTAAAAACTCACTTTAAGTCATTTCTAGAAGCTTCTGGAAGGAATCTTGAGGTGGCAAGTTTGCTCCCTTAAGGTTCATGCATCCCATACCTTAGGGAGCTAACCCCTTGATGTGAGGAGCTTATCCCTTTGAAGGAGGACTCTATCCCTTCATAGATGGACCTGTAACCTCCTTCCTCTGCACTATAAAATGAAGCATTTGGCTAGTTACTTGGGTGGTTGAAAGCTGAATATTTTTGAGGTGAAATGCTGCTCGAACTTAGTCTTCTTAATTGAGCTTTTATGAGGAGAGATTACATACCTCTTTGATCTCATTTGGAAGAGTGTAAGGCTTGTCAAAGTAAAGGCGATTCCTGTTTTGGACCCTGGCAAGAGCTTGTTCAACATCAAGGCTTAAAAGGTTGTAAGGTTCTTCTACTTCAAAGTTAATACAAATAAGTTTGTTTTTCTCAATAAGTTGTTGTTTTATGGTTTATTTTATGGATTCCTTGATCACCATAATGAACATGATTTATGATATTTGCTATGCAGGTGTTATTTGATGTTTTCTTGTTTGTGATTGCATGTTCTCAAAAGGAAACTCTTTCGGATGGTTGAAGGATGGCTCCTACAAACTAGCGTTGGACTTAAGGTAGGGTTTAAACACCTCTATTGTTTTTATTTATGAATCACATATGTTTAGAGAAATATATATTTGTTTGTCTACTTGTTGCTAGATATCTTTTAATACTAGGGAGATCGGCCTTGTCCTCAAGATCGATTTATCCGGCCAACAAATGGCAACTCCACTGGGGAATTGAATTTGGTTTTTGGTTTTCCTTTGTCTTTAACTTGAGAAACTTGTTCTTGTTTCTGGTGTTTTCTTGATGTGTGTTGGATTGGGTAGTTTTAGGATCTGGATTATTTTTGTTTTTTTCGAAGCTTTCAGGGGACCGCACTTTCTCTTTACAGACGGTGCGAGTATCTCCGCAATTTTCCTTTAGTACACAGAGTGGTACCGCATCTAGTTCTTCTTGAAGCCTGCGGACCCTATAATTTTTTTTTTTAAACCTAAAATGTTTTCTTCCAGTTAAGTTTAGGTTTTATTTATGGCTTTTAGTGTCTACCCAGATCTAAAGGTGTTCTGTCAAAAATATCTTGTGAGTGAGTTCCATTGGTATTTTTGTTTCAGATGATTTTCTAAAAGTTTTGCATGCCTGGAGTGGTTTTCACTTGGTCTATGTAGTGACTCAAAGATCAGAAGCCTGAGAAACCTTAGATTACCTAGGTGTCTTTTTGTCTTCTTGATGAGTCTAACTGGGTTGTGAAATCTGTCCTTTATGAGAAATAGATTTACTTTTCTCCTTGCAAATCTTTGAACAAGCTTTGTCATAAGTTTTGAATTTCATTTTTATAAAAGAAAACATATCTAGATGTTTTTTGATTGATTTGTTATTCTGAACGAATGAATCCTTAGTTTCCTGAATAACTAAGTAAAACGTCCTCAAAAAGAATTGAAGCTTTTATACAATTAGGTTTTAGAAGTTTTTTCTCAAAGATTAGTTTTTGTAGTTTTGAGTGTTTTCTAGAACTTGTAGAGTCTCTTTTGAAAGAAATTGTTTTTTGTAATTTCAAGTTTTGAAAAAGGTAAGGGATTTATTGTGAGCATAATTAGTAGTCTTGTTTTGAGTTCTTATTGAAAAAGACAAAATATTTTCTTTTCATTTACATGTTGAAAGAAGCATTTGTTTCTCAAAGAATTTCATTCTCGAACTCTTTCTTTTAGCTAGAAATTCATTGAAAGAAAAACGAATTGTTTATCATTTTAGGTGCATTTTTTAGTGTTTTTGGAGTCAAGTCTTCACACCATCAAAATTTCATTTCCATACCTATTGACTTAAAGAACAACCCCTAAAATCAATGCTTAATTAAAATTGATCTAGTAATCTTTTTTATTTCTAGGGCTCTTATCACCAATATAGCTTATGCTAGTATCTTGGAGTAGGGAGTAATTAACTCTCCAAGATAGTTAAAACAAACAAGTAGCTATATCTTGCGGTAGGAAATAAATCAAATTTTAATTGATACATTCTGGGAAGCTTCTCTTAAAGGAGTCAATCACGAGATCATGTCCGAACCTTTGAGACAATCAAGTCTGTTTCATTGGGAAAGATAGAAGATTTTTGCGTATTATAAATGGTAAACCTCGGATTAATCATTGTCGAGGAGCCTAGGGTCACTTATTGGTAAACCTCGGATTGATCATGTCGAGGAGCCTTCAAGGGGAATGATCTTTGTTACTTTGCCCTTGCGCGTAGATCGGATCATAGACTGTTCCCCCAGTTGTATTTGTTGTTGTTGATAACCTTAGTGTCCATAAACTTAAGATTATTTTCTAAGGTGACGGTGAAGGACGAGTCTCACTTTACCTAGAGCAGACGTCGACTAGACTCACTTGGACTCTCTAGGGGGTTCTCTTCACTTGAGATGGTTTTGTGAAGAAACTTATGCCAGTCTGTTTCATTAAGTAGGTTGTCGAGGTAACTGTTCCAACCGCCCTTTCTATATTAAAATTCTACGATGTTGGATTTCATCACCAACTAGTGCTTTTAGTACGAGAAGTTACTCTTTGTGTGTGGTTTGAACTCTTAGATTTTTTTTAGGCGTGTGATTCAATTGTTTGTTTCTTTAGAGACTTTAGGTGGTTTTATTGAAATTTTCTTTGTTTACGTGTGAGTAATTAAATATTTAATCGTGGTTGAATTACCGAGACAATCTCGTAGACTTCGGGGGCAACCTCCTGAGTATCCACCAAGCCAACTTGAAGGGCTATGAGCTCTTGTATCACCTAGTGATAGTAGAGTTGGGTCACCAGAAGCCGAAGAGTCATATTTAATTGTTCATCTTGATTATCAAGTACAAACAATAGAGTATATTTCTGAACCAATTTCATTTTCTAAAGTTACTGGTAGTATTTCTCCTACCAGTGAATTAGCTGAAGAACTTGAAATTTCTGAGCCTGAAACTGAACTTGTTGCTACTCCATCTTTAGGATTTACTTCTCCAACTTCTACTGGTCTTGGTTCACCCAGGGTAGGAAATATCATTACCCAAAATCTTCCTTCTGGCCTCATTTCTATTGAATAACTTGTTAGTTCGGACGAAGATATAACTCTTCTTGAAAATCAACCAACTTTGAATCTTAGGGAGTGTGAATCAATTTTCTATAGTCCTTTTAGGAGTGACGCTTGGTACGTATCATTGACAAATTTTTTTAGAAAACCCGGGTCTTATTTTTTCACCACCTCGAATTCCTTTTCATCCAACACCCATAGGTTATTATCCTCCATTGAATATGTCGAGACAGTCATCTATGCTTTCCCAAACACCGAAAACATTTTTATATGGCGGTCCTTCTGTTCCTTCAGGGTACCAATCACTCACTGGTACTTTTTCAGGAGCATCTCCTCAACCAATTGAACATGAGATATCAACTGGTAATAATGGAACTCAACCGTTGAGCGCAGAAGAAATCCTTATGATGTCCGGTAGTATTCCAAATCCACAACCTCAAGGTAGTCAGTTATCGCCTGGGGGGCAACCCTAAGGTAGTCAGTTACCACCTGGAGGGCAACCTCAAAGTAGTCAATTACTGCCTGGGGGGCAACCTCAAGGTAGTCAATTACCACCTAGGGGACAACCTCAAGGTAGTCATTCACCGTCTCGGGGGTAGCCTCAAGGACAATACATACCTCAAGGTCAACCCTAGACTCAATACATACCTCAAGGTCAACCCCAGTTTCAATACATACCTCAAGGTCAACCCCAGTTTCAGTACATGCCTCAAGGTTATGAACCTCAAGGTCAGTACCCAACTCATGGTTTCCAACCACCTTCTGGTCAACCATTTGTAAAAGGGGTTGGAAATGTACCACTTAATTATCAACCCTACGTTCCACCTGGTTATGGTCCTCCATATGTACAACCTTTTATGGGTCCATACCTTGGAATGAATATGGTGTGGGATCCATCTCAAACTCAACAGACTATGCAACCTAATGTGCAATTATCAAGTCAACCTGGACAACCTTTGGTTTCTGGTCCAACTCAGCAACCTGTCCAGCCTACTGTTCAAACCTCTGCACCTGGTTTAGTTCAGCAGCCTAGGCCTAGTTCACCTCGAACTCCGCCTCAAACTACTGCTGCAACTACTATAACTTCTGTTCAACCTACCACACCTATTTTGGGAGTATCGGTAGCTCTGGTTTCTACTATCCCTGCATCACTGCAAACTCCTCAAGCCTGTTTACCACAGTTAGGACCTATAGTTCAAACTTTGGTCCAGATGCCTATTGGACAAGATGGTCCAAGTACGGTTGTCACAAGTCAACTGCAATTCACTTATTAACCGTATCAAGGACAGTACCAATTCGGTCCTACTGTACAAAACCCAGTTTATCAGTATCAACCATGCCCTAGCTATACTTATCAACAGCCTCAAGAACCCTAGTTTGGTTCGGTTAATCCTGGTTTCCCAAGAGGTTATAATATTCCTAATGTAAATCCAATTCCAAGTTATCTTGGATATCCTCCTCCTGGGGTTGGTCTTGTTATCCAAGGTTTTTATGACCCTAACCGTCAGTTACCTTTTATTGCAACTTTGGATTTACCTGATTTGTCGCGCCTTATGAACAATCTGATTTATTATCTTCCATATTGGCTACCAATGCCTAATAAGTTGCTAATGATATCCCAAAGTTCGAGGGTAAGTCCGGAGAGGATCCATCAAATCATGTTATGACTTATCACCTTTGGTGTGCATCTAATTCCATCATTGATGATTCAATTCACTTATATCTTTTTCAACGAACTCTGATTGGACTTGCTGCCAAATGGTACATTGAGTTACCACAAGGCTCTTTTTATAATTTTAGTCAGTTAGCCACTTCTTTCTTAACTCATTTTCAGTTGCCTATCAGATACAACAATGGCACAGAATTGTTAACTTCACTAAAACAATCCATGTCAACATATATTTCTGATCATATTCATGAATGGTGACATCGAAGGCGTTTAGTGAAAGTTTTTATTCCGGATCAAATTTTAGCGGAATGGTTCGTAAAATAATTATTACTTAAAATCACTAAAGATCTAGCTAAGGTAGGAGTTGTTATTGAAGAGCAAGTCATTACTCAAGCTCAGTACCTTGACGTCATCTATACGCAGTTAGGTACTTTAGATGAAAAAATCCTCGATCTTCCGAAACACAAACAAATAACTGTAGCTCCTTTAGGGTCTCATGCCGTTGATGGTATGATTGGTTCAGTTAGTACTAAAATGAGTACTAACTGGGGTTCTGATTGGAGTGTCCAGAAGATGATCCTTGAAATGATAAATTACTTCACTAATCATAGATGAAAAACTCTATCTTCATCTATTACAGACTTCACACTTTAGGGGGCAATCTGTTGCACAAAAAATTGTCACCTTGACATTTTGAAATCTGTGTGAGACCATTACCACTCATAATTTCCTCATTTGCAAGTCTTAAGCCTCAGTTCCTCATATCAAGCCTTGAAAATAAGAGAAATCCCTCAAAAGTCTATAAAACTGTGGTTCCGTACTTTCTCTTTGCATTACCTATGGTCCCTCACCTAATGGTCATGTCTCCTGCACACCTGACTGCTCTGTCTCTGTGCTATGGGTGCGGGCCCCTGTAAAAGTTAAAAAGGCACAATTATATTCTTAAAAACTCACTTTAAGTCATTTCTAGAAGCTTCTGGAAGGAATCTTGAGGTGGAAAGTTCGCTCCCTTAAGGTTCACGCATCCCATACCTTAAGGAGCTAACCCCTTGATGTGAGGAGCTTATCCCTTTGAAGGAGGACTCTATCCCTTCATAGGTGGACCTGTAACCTCCTTCCTCTACACTATAAAATGAAGAATTGGGCTGGTTACTTGGGTGGTTGAAAGGTGAATATTTTTGAGGTGAAATGCTGTTGGAACTTAGTCTTCTTAATTGAGCTTTTATGAGGAGAGATTACATACCTCTTCGATCTCATTTGGAAGAGTGTAAGGCTTGTCAAAGTAAAGGAAATTCCTATTTTGGACCCTGTGAAGAGCTTGTTCAACATCAAGGCTAAAAAGGTTTTAATGTTCTTCTACTTCAAAGTTAATACAAATAAGTTTGTTTTTCTCAATAAGCTGTTGTTTTATGATTTATTTTATGGATTCCTTGATCACCATAATGAACATGATTTATGATATTAGCTATGCAGGTGTTATTTGATGTTTGCTTGTTTGTGATTGCAGGTTCTCAGAAGGAAACTCTTTCGGACAGTTGAAGGATGGCTACTACAAACTAGCGTTGGACTTAAGGTAGGGCCTAAACACCTCTATAGTTTTTATTTATGAATTGCATATGTTTAGAGAAAGATAGATTTCTTTGTTTGTTTGTTGTTAGATATCTTTTGATACTAGGGAGATTGGCCTTGTCCACAAGATCGATTTATCTATCCAACAATATCTAGGGCAACCACAATACTTGAAGGAAGACCAAGGCTTGTTTGAAGGCTAGGAAAACAATAAACTTCCTTAGCCTCTCAAGGAGGGACAACCTCACTCAAGGGAAGTTGTTATGGGGTAGTTGACATGGGTTTTCATGCTAGAATAGACCAAGGAGATCATAGACCTATGGAGACTAGGCTACACACCTATGGTGGTTGTTTGGAGGGCTAAACAAGCCTAATATGGGTGTTATAGGTGCCTATCAAGACACCGAGTGGCAAAGGCTTGTATATTTGTGGAGGCTGTAGTCTTTGGTGGAGGTTTTGATCTCAGATGGTAGGTTGTTGTGGTCTGCAAGGATTCCCTAACCAGTGACCATATTTTAGTCTTTAAACAACAAATGAAATGTATGTTATTTCTCTAGTTTTTCCTTGTGTTGGGTCACATATTGTGACAAGTATTGGATCAGTTAGTTTGCAACCTATGGGAGCCATTTGTTTGAGTTTCCTTGGGTGTGAAGGAACTCCAACTAGGAGCAGATCACACAGTTGATGGTTTCCTAAGAGAGGACAAGTTGTTGATTCTCAAATTTGTGCAATAACTCCTTTATTGTGGAGCAAAGGGCGTAATGGTTGAGTCTGTGGGCAGCCATGTGTACGCATCTTCCTAGTGTGGGGATTCCCTAACTAAGTGTAGATGCTACATTGTGGACTTGGTCTCTCGTGGACTATTGGAGGGTAGCCTGAGAGAAGACCAAGTGTGGACATGATTGGGCACTTATGGTCTGCTGGAGGACAACGTGATAATGTCTAAGTTGGAGCCCGGTGAGCAATACCTTGATGGAAAAAGGTGGTTGCAAGAGAGGCAGTTATTGAGATCAAGGGTCTGATCAACCAGGAGCAGTTTGTGGAGCCTGAGACTCGTGTGTGGAGAAAGACTTCTACAACATATGATGGGTAGACCTCCTATTCCATGTTCATTGTGGGAGATGGACATCTTGCAGTGATAGGTGGCAACCCTTCGTGCCCTATTTTGGTCTTCATCGATGCAGCGTAGGAAGACCATAGTGGGTTGAAGTCTATGCATGTGTGATTTACTATTGTTTATATTCCACTGTGCATATTATCGTTGAGATTCTTGATTTGGTAGCATCAGAGATTTTAAGACTCTATCCCAAACCCAAGATCGTGGAAATTCAACATTTCTCTCTCCTCTCTCTCCAATGTGGGAGGCTATCTGTACACATTTATGAGCTCTTTAGTGAAGGCACTAATTCTTTGACCCTTTCTTAACCCTCACATGTGGGAAAGAATAGGGTTTGTTGGCCAAAAGGAGTAAGACACTCTTTTGTTTGAATATTTTCACCCTTAAGGGTGGGAAAGGGTTGAAGTGCAACACCTAACATCTAAGAGAGGTCCACACATGTGAGGAAGTTAGTTGGGAGTCAATTATTTACCGCTTATATTGAGCACGCCATTTCATGATGGCACATGGTTTTGTAATGATGGCTTAGGAGGCCTCTCTTCCTATAATAGGATGGCACTCCTCTCATTTGTAAATGGTTGGAAATGGAATAAAACTCTCATTTTTTCACTATTGGTATGAAATTTTTCATGTCCCTTAAGCATTTAGTCCCATGTTAGAAACATAAAGGATTTTGGGCATGCACATTACATTGAAGGAAGGAGCTAGTGCAACATCAACAAATGCAAGATATGGAGTGTTCCTATGTTGTTTCATTGTGAAAATATTTAAGCTAAATTTTGAGTATTGGGGTTGACTATTTACAGATTTTAATTCTTTACTTCATATTTGAGCTAAGAAATTTTAATTTTTTTTAGTTGCATTACTTATGCTAGACCTAATACTAGTATATCCTATCTTTTATTTCTATACAATCCAGCTTCCTAGAGTGATTTTTTCCAAGCATTCACCAGGGAATGCTAGAGACTTCAGAAATACAAGGCAAAAGGGATCTTGCTTGAGGGTCAAGATAAGACTCCATGCCTAGTGGAGGCATTTAGGGCCTTTTATCTTCTTTTCCAATCATCTACTTGAGTTTTTCATTTTTCTGTTTACTTATAGCCTGGGACTTGTGTATCTTTACCTTTAGAACTAAGTTTCATTTTTCCTGTTTCAATGAGCTAATTTCTTCATCTTTTGTTATAAACAGTTTTTGTTCTGCAGGTCAACCATGACCATAAGAGATGGCATAATCTCTAGATTGATTTGTTGTTTGTATGATAGTATCCACAAGTCGTCCATTTAAAAGGGGCCCATTCCAAATTGGCTTTTATTCTTTTTCTTTGATATAAGGATATATTGTGTTTGCTCATTTTTTTTTAACTTAGATCCTGTCATGCTAATATTTTTTCTCAAGGTTTAGCATTTGAATTTAGCATAAATGAGGTTTTGATTTGGTTTCCTTGCACGTAGCTTTGCATCGAACCCTAAGCATAAATAAACTCAAGCACTGCAATGTTCAAACATCTAGTGAGTTTTCATGCCTGGAAATTAATGGCCAACATTGTCACTTGCTCTCTAATGCGATATTTTATGCTAACATTGCACAATTGACAAGTGGAAAATCAATTTGTAAGGGGCAAACGTTCTAACCTTTCAGAAGTATCCATACACCTCGGAGTTCTTGAAGGTTGTAACTTTATATTCATATTCGGACGAAATGTTTTTTTCTTCAAATTGCAATGAAAGGATCCAAATCCAAATTAGGAGAAGAATGTCTCAATTAAAGCTCGAAAAAGAGTGAACCCAGATTTAATATAATAAATACACGTGAAAAATGTAGTTGAATCGATAGGGCAGAATTGAATGTCATAGAAAGGTATGGAATCTGCTACGAAATCATAAAGATTACAAGCAGAGAAAGAGCGAACTAAGTGAGACTAATAATTGAATATCATATAAGGGTATGGAATCTGCTGCGAAATCATAAAGATTATGAGTAGAGAAAGAGCGAACTGAGTGCGGAAGGAAAATAAAATTTAATACGTCCATTTCGATTTTATAGTAGCCGCCAAATTAGATTTTAATAGGTCATAAAATCTTAAAAAACAGTTGCTATGGTCTCTTCGATTTTCATTAAGTTTATTTTTATTTGAGAAAAAGGAGGTCATCTCGCATAGAAGTTATAGCTAATGATGTTGAATATAAGTAATAATGTTAGTCTAATGAGGCATCAATAAAAATTATTTGATATTTATCTAATATGTGTAAATATGTTCATATAAGGAGGGAAAATGGATATGAGTTTTACAAATGAGGGAAATATCTATCATTTTTTAAGGGAGTGAAAATATGCTTAAATCTATAAATAATGTTATCGATAAACTTAAATAGTTATAGGTAGCTCATTATTTTTTAGGAAGTTCACTTAGAGCTTAAAAATACCTTATTAGAAGTTAGTCATAGCTTAGAAGGCCTTCACATGTGTTGTTAAGAGAGACATGGGATAAATTTTGACTAAAGGAAATAAGGGGTACAATAAGATTAATGTATAACAGCTACTCAAATCACGAAGAATATACCAAACCATAAAGATGACACACTTCTATGAGAAAAATTATGAAACACCATGGAACAACTCAAATTAAAACTTATAGCCAAAGCATTAAGAGTTAGAACAAAGTGTTTAAGTGAACACAATAAAAATAGTACACATTGGACATGATATCATATACACATGGATCATACATATCCAACTAAATATGGTAGCTAAAGGAATCCCTTCCTACACCTAGTGCCCTAGATGGCTAAGGCAAGGCGTGATCAAACCAATGATACATATATTAATTACATATAGATTTGTATACCTTAGATGGAAAATGATCAATGTGATAGGAATCATAGGGGTTGAGATGATAATCTATTAATTTTAGTTAACAATGGTATGTTGTATGCTTAGCACAATTACTTCAATGTTCCTTAAGCAGCCCAATTGCAATTTCAAATTAGATTTCCAATAGCAATCACATTAACCATTAATCACATTGACAGTACAAGTATATAGACCATAAAACAATATGCAAAAGACAAGCCAATACAAGAGGACACCAGATTTGGTGGATGCCAGGGAAAAACCCCAATGTTGGGAAAACCCTTTGATCAATTCTTCTTATTATTATATCGCAATTTCAGTAGAAAGAGAGAGTACAAAAGTCAAATTGACTTGCCCAATTCAGAGTCCAAACAATCTTGTCAATTTGTGCAGTCAAACTTCAGCCATAACTAGAAAGTCAACATTGGTAAAATCAGCAATCAATCATCCTTAGTCAAAACTCGACCTGATTAGGAGGTCAAATTCAACCTAAAATAGCTTGGTCAAACTCGGTGAAAGATGAGAGAAAATTTATTATAATTTTCTACGGTCAAATTGCAATCAACCATGAAGTCAACGCTAGTCAAACTGCCCATATTACCTCAATTTTTGTGCCCAAAAATGTGTCCTAAATAGACAAAAAAGATCCTCCAAAAATCGCAGCCAAAGCTAGTCAATAACTCCTTGGTCAACGCTATTCAAAATTGGTCGGCTGCTTGAAATTTTGGTCTTGCAATTCAGCCTAGAAAACTCATCCTTCTTCCACACACGAGAGAAAGACAAGTTGCCCAATATTTGTATGAACCAATGAGAGAAGCAGAGAGAAGAATGTGTGAGTGATGATGATGCCGAATGAGGTTTGAGGTCACTTGTATTTATACAATTCACTGTGGGTGAAGAGACACATCCATTGGGCTTCTTGAGCCTACATGTTGTTGTAGCCAACTTGAACAATTTGCACATGTGTTCAAAAATCACACTTCCTCTTGTCTAAATGAGATGAAATTTATATCAATTTGGTCCTCTCAAAAAGAGGAATTTAATGCAATCATCATCTCCATCAATTGATCTATCCCATGGTGGAATTTGGCCCTAGTTTCCAATTTTAACACAATCAAAGTTTTGAAATATCCTCTAAAAACCCAAATAGAAAATGGTGTAACAGATCCCATGACATCCAACTTGTGCTCTATAGTGGGAAATCCTCAAAGTATCTCTAAATAAATATGTCTCATTGAGGCCGAGGTCAAGAAGAGGTATGATGCCTCACTAATTTGGTAATTGAAGAAGTTCAAATGTTATTTTGTCAATTTGGCTCTAAGTAGGAAGGAAACATGGAAGGAGGTGACCCCCTTGGAATATTTTTATAGGGAAGGCCAGATAAGGCCTTATATAAAGATCTAAATAAAAGGACCTCCCTCATAAGAGGTTCTAAATATGTTTTTAAATAATATAGATAACAACCCATCAAATGTTGATAAAGACAATAGAACATCCCTTAAATATCATATTAAATGGGGGCATTTATAGATGAGGTGATCCTTTAATTCTATCTCGTGTATATGGTAAAGCTAGTAGATGTTATTAATAAGATTGAGGAAGATCATTATGATTAGTTTCAACTCAACGCGAATGCAAACCCACTTTGAATGCATGAAGGGGGATCTGAAGGGCAACATCCAGTGCTCTTGGTCATACGTGGTTAAACAAAAAGGTCCCCTTTCATTTGCATGAAGTGTTCTTGGTACAAATCCATGTTAGAGTCGAGGCCTTGAAAAGATGAAGTCTAAGTACATTGAATGTATTTTCTATAAATAACCTCTCTAACAACCTAACACAAACATACAATGATGTCATTTACATTAGAGGTGTAAATCACTTGAATTGTGTTACAAATTTAAGCACTCACCCACAAAAATGTGCCATGCTTCCTTGTGATGATGCTTTAACCCTATTGGAAAACAACCTCACAATGTAAAAGGAATTTAAACATGATGTAACTTTAATAGTGCCCCGCATTCACTTTAATAGTGCCCCACATTCACCCCTGGCTCACTAAGGCTATTTCAAGCATTGATGGGGATAATATCATTTTATTTTCTCTTATGTATATTATTCTACATTGACACAATTGAGTTTAGCAGTTAAGGAATTAGGATTTGGGGGATTTAGGTGTTAGTGGTTAAGGAGTTAGCAGTTAAGGTGTTTAGATGGTGAAGGGTTAGCGGTTAAGGGTCACAGGTTAAGAGGATAAGGAGTTATGGCTTAGGAGTTGGTTCATGGATGATAGGTTAGGTACTAGTGCCTTAAGATTCAATGAGTCAAGGGGTTTATGGATTATGAGTTTTCAGTGTAGGGGTTAAGGGATTATGGATTGGGGGTTAACGGGATAGGGAATTTAGTTGTTATGGGTTAAGGGCTTGTGTTTTGTGATAATTGGACTCATAATCCCCTTATCGCCACTATTGGGGGTTCCCCTATCAATTGCTCTTGCTACCTTCCCTCTAGGTCCCCTAGACCCTATTAAATTAATTCCTAAGCCCCCTTCTCATTCTCTAATACTAGGTTTATAGATCTTAGTAAACCATGCTTTTGCCTTTGATTTCTACCATCCATGCTACCCTTGTGTCCCCTTGCCCCATTCAATACACCATACCATACCCCCCCCCAAAAAAAAACGTTTTTGTTCATGCCATTCCACTTTTCCTAATGTTATGAACCCCCAAATTTGGTCCCAATGCCCCTACAACTACACCCTTGGGTACCCTTGGATAAGGCATTAAAGGACCTCCCATATTAATGTGTTTGAGCGAGCAATCTGGAGAATTTTCACTTGTTAGTGTCCAACAAGCGGATAAAAAAAAAATCAACTTACTTAGTTTCCAATTCTTCAACAACCTAAGAAGGTAAAATTACTAGTCAATTACATATCTTAAGCTTCATTTCACACTTTTTGTGCCTCTTTAGACACTATGTGTGTGATAGGGAGTGAGTGTGTAAGAATGCACCAAAAACTTTGATGAGACTGCATATCTCAGCCTTTCTAGCAATTTCTTGAGCATAATAAAATTCCCATCAAATGATGGTTTTCCCATTTCGAATTTCATAGTAGCATACTTATGTCTATTACGTGGCCATATAAATGTTGTGTGCTTGCTTTGGTTGGTGAATTTTTGTGTCTAAATTGTATAGTAAAATGCAATTTGTGGGTTACAAACATAGACTCATTTGCTTTTCCAAATCACCCAACTAATATTTAAATGCCAATGCCACATTCCCAATCTTCTTTTGTTTCAAAACAACACTAAAATTCATTTTTTGGCTTATTTTATTTTATTGTTGCCAAGGAAGATATGCCTATGCATTGTGTTGGTGTCAGTGAGTAATTACAGTGATATTTTTCCAAGCTCCTTGACAAGAAAATTCGTGCATATCCATGTGATATGGTAACAACCACCATTTTTCCCTTTTAAAGGATCCTTATTTATGTTTCATATCACTGTAGTAGTGACAAGGACGTTGCCTTGTTTGCAAAAAGCAAAATTCCTCATTGATGATACATTGACAAAGATTTTTTACCTCAAAGATGTCCTCTTGCAAGCATGGCATGTTATAGAAATAGTATTATAGCATGAAAGGATCACAGAGAAATCATCATCAGGAAATATACATGAATATGGAGAACTACTTTTTACCTCACATGGGTCACGCTACAACTTTTCCAAGGCCTCGTCCTTAGCTTACACCTGTCGTAGAAAACTATGTTTCTCCTCTTTCTCTTCATGTAGAAGCATCTTTAATTCAACGTTATCTGTTTGAAGATTATGTTTGTTGTGCTTCAGTTCTTCTAGGGCCTCTTCCGTGGCTCGCAACTAAAGCTACAATTGCTCTTTTTCCTTTGTCTCTTTCTATCGCGTTTCATACATTATTTCCACCCTTTTGGAAATTTTGAGCATGGTCTTGTACATCGCTTTTTCATCCTCTGTCACTGCACATTCCATTTTTCATGCTTGCAATTCACATCCACGCAAAGACTGCTCTGATACCACTTGATCCAGGTCTAGGTGTGACAAAGGACCCTTCCAAGACCTTTTACTTTCGTGATGTGTTAAATTTAATTTTTAAAAGAACATAAATGAATACATCTGCATGTTGTAAAGAAGAGGAACATGACATTCATCAACACATGAAAACATAAGCCGTTGATAATGGAGTTCGTCCAGGAGGGACTACATCTCCGGGCCCTGATGTCAAGATGGTTTAGGCCTGCATTAAGTGTTGTCAATAGTGATGATGTACATAAGAGGTGATGTTGCTCTCATATAAGGAAAATGCCCTCATGCAGGAGTGGCTCCAAGAGATGTTCCACTACAAGAACTCTCAGCCAAAAGGACTCCTATCAGTGTGACATAAACCCATGCATGATGATAATGAACATCCCACCGACATGGCATAAAAGGGATCTCAAAGCAAACATACATGGCAACACATGAGTATCCCATCAACATAACGATAAAGGAATCTCAAACAATAACATGAAGAATCATGAAAACAAGTACATCCCACAAATGATTCTGCATCACATCAAGAAGGAATCATGAAAGCAAGTAAGAAACAAGATCCCAGATCAAACATCAAACAAGGATCTTTGTAGCACAATGCATAGCAAAAGAAGTACATGAACACACTGCATATACCTCACATCCAAGGGCCATCTGAAGAAGAGGATGTCAAACTTTTGAATTTGTTTGTGCCATTAATATCGCTGCGTCGAATCTTGTGGAAATGGTTTCTCGCACGCTGAAGGTGGACACCTGCACTCCACCTAGAAAAGTGGTCGAAAAATGAAATGATAAAATGGAAAATCTAAATACACCATCAAATTTGTGGCGTCGAATAGTATAAAATCGACTATCAAATTTCTGAATTCTGAGAAAGTAGAAATCTAGAGCTTAAGGAATCTTTTAGATTCCTCCTAGATTCCTTAAAGATTCCCTCCTCTGGGTCCTCTGCAAATATGCTACTCAGATCAAGAAAATGACCGTGCCATCGGGTTCATGTCATTGAGAGGTGTAAGATTGACATAAACTTTGTCCAATTTGGACACTGCAAAAATTTCACCCTCCTAGAAATTTCGCTCAATCATGGTTCCACTTGCATTAAAAATTAATATTCGCCTCAATTTCTATGCCCGCTCCTGGTTCCTCCATCCTACCTGTGCGCACTGTGGAGTTGAGGGTTTATATAAACTTGTGGATGGATTAACCAACAAGTTAGTTGTGGCACGTTGGTAAGATTAGCAGTTTGTTGAGGAGGGGTCGGGTGGTCAAACCCCGCCCCTCCCATTTTAATATATTAACGTTTTTTTCAAAACCGTAAACATTATTGTTAGGGGTTGGGTCTGCATTGGGCAGCCTGCCCCCATAACCTCCATAATTCTTTTGAAATGGCATTTGGCGCAGCAATGTTTGGTGGCACGTTTAAGGCATACTAACATTTTGGGTTGATTGTTCGGTGGTTTGGTACATGGTACATCTCATGGGGCCACCGTATGGTAGTGGGCCAGCCCACGTGGCTGGTGCAGGATTGATACCAGTTGGCCTCTCTTAACACTATTTTGTGTTGTATGGTAGTGGTCTGGTGTGGGTCGGGTCCATTGCACCCACCACATATTACATTATGGTTAAGGGAGTTTGGAGGAGGGTCTGTCGAGGTCATGGCCACCGACCCAATAAATTTTATTTGTGTGGTGGTTGGGGGTCGGCACGGGTCATGGCCTGTTGACCCAAAATTATTTAAATTTTGTATTTGAGTCCCAGTGGGGGTGGCAGGGGTCATGGCCCGCCACCCATTTTAATATATTTTTTTCTATAAACAAAAAACAAATTGGCCATTTTTGAAAAATTGAAATTTGACCGTAGGAGACAAATTAATCAGGCCACAAATTCACCCAGAATTTGGCCCAGGTTGGCCGGATTTTCTCCAAATTGCAGCTTCCTTAAGCCCACCCAGTCACTAAAGTCAACTTGAACTTGGACTTCTCCTAACTTTTGCATATGGACTTGGTTTGATGAACCGTTCACAACACTGCAACCAGGACGACGAGATCTACACTTTGGTCCTAGTTTGAAATCATTCTAGTCACTTTGATTTTCGAGCTTCCATAAGCCCTCTTTATCCTAAGTGTGTCTTTGGAGCCACCTGGATCAGAACACGATGAGGAGAGGACAATCAAAGGCAAGGAATTCACTGGTAACTACTCGAAGAGTGTTATTGCAAGGAGGGTGTCACACTTGGACATCATGGAGGTTGCACCACGAAGACAAAAAACTGAATTATGATGTCAGATGTAAGCCTCCATCATGTTGTCGAACTGTACATTTGACATCTGCTGCATCAAACTACCACTTCTATACATCTAATTAACAATCAAGTTCTCGGTTCTAGTGCAATGGAAAAATCACTACCATGAATCTCTTTAGAGAACAACAATTTCCCAAAGATCTTAGTCATATATTTGTTGGTTAGTTTTACAGTCCAAATTCAAGAACCTTACCATAATGCTTGTGGCTTAGCCACCTTCCAACTAATGCGATAAAAACACCTAGTAATATTTTCACACTGAACACCATACAATAAACTTAACCCTAATACTAACTAGACTTTGGAAGGGTTTTTGGATTGATTGTTAGTGAAACTCATTCTAGTTAGGTGTGCTAATGTGTGTTGAGTGTTAGAGAGTGCTAGGGAAACACAAGGGAGCACTAGGTCAAAATGCATGGAAGTGAATGAATAAGAGTGTGTGACAGGGAGTTTCAATGAGTTCCAAATGTGGTAAGAGGGGAGTGACATGGTATCCTAAGCAGCACTAAATCATTCTAATGTGCCAGAGTGACATGTAGCCAATATGTGCTAGGTTCCAAGGTGTGCCAACTAGTGCTAGGAAGTATTAGGGAGTGTTAGGGAAACACAAGGGAACACTAGGTGAAAATAATGCATGCAAATGAATGATTAAGAGTTTGTGACAGGAAGTGTCAATGATTTCAAGGTGTGCTAAGGAGGGAGTGGCAAGGTATGCTAGGCAATGCTAAGGAATTCTAGAGGCCAGGGAAACATGCCAAGATGTGTTAGGTGCTAAGGTGTGCCAATTCATGCTAGGGAGAGTTATGGAGTGTCAGGGAAAAACAAGGGAGCATTAGTTTCAAATGCACAAAAATGAATGAATAAGAGTATCTGACAGAGATTTCCAGCAAATTCTAGGTGTGTTAAGGAGGGAGTGGCAAGGTATGCTAGGTAGTTCTAAGGAATACAAAAGTGCCAGGGCTACATGTCAAGATGTGTCAAGTCCTAGGGTGTGCCAATGTGTGTCAGGGAGTGTTATAGCTCCAAATCTCACCCTTGATATTTGTGATGCTCCATTTATGGCCTAGGGCAACCCCTCCTTCCAGACCTGGTCCAAATACTTAAAAAACAGTGTTTTACTCCCTATACGCAACATTGCCTTGAGCTAAACACATGTGTATGTGGGTCCGGGTATACCCAACCCGCGTATATGTCTTAAACAACTTAAAAAAAATAAATCTCCTTAATTTTAGGCGGAGATCACAGGTTTTACCTGTTCCTTACCTATTAGTGCCTATGACCCAACTGTTCCTAACAAATTTCCAACTAAAAGACTACTTTGGGGGAAGTATAAATGCTTCAATGGGAAGGCCTAAGGGAGGAGAAAATAGAGAGAAAGTTACTTTGCGGAGATTATCCCTGATCAAGTCTGAAGATCCTTGTGCTTCCAACACTCCCCCCATTACAAGAAACCCTTGTTTCCTTGAGGTTTGTTGTTATTTCACTAGTTGAGATATCTTTGTACGAGTCATTGAAGGAGCCTTTTGAAGACTTGGGATTGGATGGATATGGAGGACGGTTCCATCCAATCCTAAGTCTTCAAAAGGCTCCTTCCATGACTCATACAAAGATATCTCAACTAGTGAAATAACATCAAAGCTCAAGGAAACAAGGATTTCCTGTAATGGGGGGAGTGCTGGAAGCACAAGGATCTTTAGATATTATCAAGGATAATCTTAGTAGAGTAATTTTCTCTCTCTTCTCTCCTCCCTTAGGCCTTCCCATTGAAGCCTTTATACTTCTCCCAAAGTAGTTTTTTAGTTGGGAATTCGCTGGGAACAGTTGGGCCATGGGAACTAATAGGTAATCAATAGGTAAAACCTGTGATCTCCACCCGAAATTAAGGAGATTTAATTTTTCTAAGTGTTTTAAGACATATACGCGGGTTGGGTATACCCGGACCCGCGTAGACACATGTTTAGCTCAGCGCAATGTCGCGTATAGGGAGTAAAACGATGCTTTTTTAAGTATTTGGACCAGGTTTGGAAGGAGGGGTTGCCCTAGGCCATAAATGGAGCATCACAAATATCAAGGGTTAGATTTGGAGCTATAACAGGGAGTTCCACAAGAACACAAGGGAGAACTAGTTAAAAATGCATGGAAATGAATGGATAAGTGTGTGTGATAGGGAGTGTCAGCAAGTTCCAATTGTGTTAAGGAGGGAGTGACAAGGTTATATGCTAGGAAGTGCCAAAGCATGCTAGAGTGTCAGGGCATGTTAGGGAGTGGTAGGGTCTGTCAGGGAGTAACAAATCATGCCAAGGAATGTAGGGGATGATAATGTGTGCCATGTAGTTCCAATGGATTGTGATATGTTCCAGATGTTATGGCATGTGAAGATGTAAACTATGTTTCTTAGTTGTTTTATGGGCACAGTTGGATGTGAGCCTTGACTTGGTAAGTTGTTAAGTGGGATGAGTTAAGATTTGACATTAGAAGACTAAGATGAGTTATAGGCCATTAGGGGAATGAGGCATAGTCTAGTTGTATTAAATGTAACTTGGTAAAGTTGTTGTAGTCGAGGCAGGACTTGGTTGGGTTCCTAAGTCTAAAAGAAAATAAGGGTGATTATGAGGGCATGATAATTAAGGAGTTCCATGGCTTGCCAAGGAATGAAAAGGTGTGCTGACATATGCCAAATAGTTTCAATGCATGTCGAGAAGTGTTTGGGAGTGTCAGGGAATCACAAGGGAAAGCTAGGTCAAAGTGCATGGAAATGAATGAATAAGAGATTATGCCAGGGAGTGTCAGTGCATTCTAGGTGTCCCGTGGATGAAGTGTGTTAGGATAATTTCATATTAGGACTTGTAGGAGTAAAGCCTACGATTGTGATAAGAGGATGGAAAAGGAAGTTTCAGACAAAGGGATACTTTGGTCTAGGCACAATACTATTTTTTCAATGACTTCGTTGGGTTCCCAAGTCACAAAAAAAGTAAGGCTATCTATGAGGGCATGAAAAATAGGGAGCGCCAAGCTGTGCAGGGAATTTTAGGGAGTGCTAACACATGTTAGAAAGTTCAAAGGAATTTTAGGCATGTGAAGACATGCCAAGTTCTAAGGCATACCAAGGTGTGCTAGGTTCTAGGATGTGGCGCCAACACATGCTAGGGATTGCCAAGGAAGCACAAGGGAGGGCTCGTTTCAATTACATGTAAATGAATGAATGTGCATGTATGACAGGGAGTGTTAAAAAGTTAAGGTGTGCTAAGGAGGGAGTGACAACGTATGATAAGAAGTGTAAATAGATGATGGAATGCTAGGAAATCCTACTAAGATGTGACAAGTGCCGTGGTGTGCCAATGTGTGCCAAGGAGTGTTAGGGAGTGCTAGGGAAACACAAGGGAGCACTAGTTCACAATGCATGGAAATGAAGGAATAAGAGTGTGTGTCATGGAGTGTTAGTGAGTTCCAAGTGTGTTAAGGGGGATTTACAAGGAATGCTTGGAACTGCTAAGGAATACTAAAGTTCTAGGGTGACATGCGGCCAAGATGTGCCAACACATGCAAGGAAGTGTTAGCTGGGAGTGCCAGGGAAACACAAGGGAGCAATATGTCAAAATGAATGGAAATGAATAAATAATAGTTTGTGATTAGGACTTTCAATAAGTTCCAGGTGTGCTAAGGACAAAGTGACAATGTATGATAGGAAGTGTTAAGACATGATAGAGGCCAGGGAGACATACCAAGATGTCATAGGTGCTTAGGTGTAACACCATGTGTCAAGGAGTGATAAGGAGTGCTAGGGAAACACAAGGGAGCACTAGGTAAAAATGCATGGAAATGAACGAATAAGAGTATGTGACCAAGAGTGTCAATGATCTCTAAGTGTGCTAAGGAGAGAGTGACAAGGTATATTATGTAGTGCCAAGGAATGCTAGAGTGTTAGCCCGGTAGGCCAAGATGTGTCGAGTGCTAGGGTGAGCTAGGGAGTGTTAGGGGGTGTCAGGGAAACATAAGGAAGCACTAGGTCAAAATGCATGGAAATGAACAAATAAGAGTGTATGAGAGGGAGTTTCAATGAGTTCTAGGTGTGTTAAGGCGGGAGTGACAAGGTTATATGCTAGGTAATGCCAAGTTATGCTAAACTACCAAGGCATGTCAGGAAGTGCCACGGTGTGCTAGGGAGTGTCAAAGCATGCCAAGGAATGTAGGGGATGTTAACGCATGCCACATAGTGCCAAGGCATTCTAATACATGCCAGGTGCTATGGCATGTCAAGATGTAAATTGTGTTTCTTAATTGTTTTAGACCACGGTTGGATGTGATCAGCCTTGTCTTGGTAACTTGTTAAGTGGGATGAGTTGAGATTGTACATGAGTACCCTAAGGTATTTCTTAGGTAAACAAGGAATATGTTGAATTTTCATGACTCATGAGAATCCGGGTTTGGCCTTAGAAACTTTGATGTGAACACACTCAAGTGCCACAACACATATACTATGCAGAACAAAATCTTCCATGAAAGAAAAAGCAATGGATTGAATGCACAGAGTTTAGGGTGTGCCACATCTTCATATGTTAATGCTTATTATTGTGATATACAATAGCCATTTATATGTCTGGTGTAAGACTCCTCTGGAGATTTCTATCCAACAACAACATCTCTGTGGTAAAAGGTGTATTGTCATAGATTGCTACATCAAAACTAGAAACCAAAAGGGGTATCAACACCATAAACTATTACGAATATATTTCTCTAGCGGGTTGTCCACATAAATCAAACCACAAGAAATCTCATATACAGAAAAATAGATAGACAATTGAACTTTTTTTCATATCTAAATTCCCATAAATATAGCATGTAAGTAATCTACAAGAAACTAATCCAACCATCCTTTGACATAACATCCATTGTACCATAGAAAGCCTTAACAATTGAAATTCAATAAACTAACAGATGATTATTCACAAACTGGGTATTTATGATTTCAAGTACCCAACGTATTTACCAACCCCACCAAAATAGAGCATAGATTTCAATACTATCAAACCCTAGGTCTCAGTCTCAGAGATTTAGGGTGTCTTCATATACATAGTTATCGCATCGCAAGTATCAATTTTTATTTTTTTTCCAACTAGCCAAAAAACAAAGAAAAGAGGTCGAAGAAACAAGGGCAAGGGAAATATGGAAATATTACTATGGTGCATTAATGAAGACATCAAATCATCGGGAGAGTGTACAAGGTGACATTCGAACATTTTGTCACCCCAGTGTACAAGATGATGTTCGAACAAGATCCACATTGCATGTCAAAGGAAGCAATTGAGGCATTGTTAGGCATTGCATATTGGTATGCCTCACTGTCTGGAAATTTCATCTGAATGTTCTGTGAGGAGAAGCCTCTGCATGTTCTACCCATGTTTTCCTTAGATGTTCTTGTCATGAAGGAAGTAGCATATCACATCTCAGTAGGATTGATAGCTAGATTGCAGCGGAAGAAGAATGTACCTTGGCCCACTCTTCTGTTTCAGATTGGGTTATATGAGATCCAGAGTATTAAGCAAGTGGATTTCGAAGAAGAATAGATGAAGAAGTACATGTTTGAGCTCTAAAGCTTCAATCCATAT
>APFE030268823.1:176014-209747 GCA_000404065.3 Pinus taeda | reverse complement strand
CTGGTGGAGGAATTTGAGGACCCCTGAAGATCTCATGAGCAGTAAATGTCTCCCAGGAGATGTTGAGGAGGTTAAGATGATGAAGCACAATCATCTTGATCAGGGAATAATGATAAAGACTACTCATCTACTGAGGGTATGGCTTTTTCCGCTTTCCGCACAAAGTGGGCCATCTTCTCAATATTCCTAAACAAGAAATAAGGGAGGTTTAACATCCTCACCCTAGTAAAATGCATGAGAAGCCTGATGTGATAGGTGTACAATCTGGAAAATCTGCTCTCACAAGTGAAATATTTCATGATGATTTTCATCGTGGGGGCATACTTGTCTTTAAGGAAATTGAAAGGAAAAAGCCTTTTTGCTTCATTTCTGTACTTGGGTTTGATGTAAGGCTCATAATAGTGTTCATCCAGGTCCTGTGCCTTGTACCACTTCTCCCATACATTTGGAATCCTGGTTGCATCCGCAATAATAGAGGGTGAAACTATAAATGTCACCCCAGCAAGAGTCACCTTGTTGTCCCGTATATTGGCTACAAAAATCCTGGTGAGCTTAGGGTGGTGTTGAACTCTCTCTACCTACTCACAGAACTCATAGCACCTTACATGCCTAAAACAGGTGACAGCCAAATGAGAGGTCTGCAACTCTCTGAGGTTTGATGGCTCTTCCCTGATAATTCTACCTCCCTTGAGTGGTTTTCTCTAATGCTTAGGTCTATCTGTTGAATTGTCACTGCCAGTGTTTTCCTCCTCCTCATAGTCTCTACCTTCTCTGTCCATGTTTGCAAATTTTTAGGCTATGCACTCCTAGAAAGGGATGAAGGGAGTGAGAAAGAGTGATTACGAATAAGGGAATGGGAGATGACCTTGTGAGGTATTTGGTGGGCTAGCAAATGAATGGGAGGGTATGAATAATGAAAATGAGTGTGAGGGGCTTGGGTCGTTTTTTTAAGTATAGCTTGTGGGATGAAGGAAAAAGGAATATAAAATGTTATGGAGTGATATAAGGGAGGGGTTCAAGGCTTTAGTGATAGGTGATGGGAGAAATAATGGGGGTTAGGGTTTCTAGGTTATAATTAAGGAAGAATCTATGGTTTCAATTGCAAACCAATGATGAAGTACAGTGAAGAAACTTGCTTGAGGGAAGAGAGGGTCATTTTCGATGTTTTTAGGTAGCTGGAGGATCTTTAGCCCTTGCCAGCTCAATGTGTAGTGCCTGCTATAGGCGAGAAACACCCTCTTGAACACGTAGCCCATTGTTTTTTTACACTACCAAAACTGGCCTACGCACAACGCTCAGTCTCTACGTGCAGCGCTCTGGCCTGCACGTGCAACGCCACTTCAAGATGACTTTTGACTGACTTCTCGGTGTCCAAATTAGATATGGAGCTTGTTGGAAATATTTTTTTGTCTACGTTTCAGAAAATTTTGAATTTCTCAATTTTGAGCTAATTTTTCCTGTCAAAAGCTCCATCTCCCAAGACTGGTCAAAATGTGCAGAATGAGGCTGCCGAAATGTAGAGTGTTGTTGCAGTCAACTTTTGGAGGTCTTACTAAACTCCAAATTGAGCTCAAGATATCTCATTGGAAATCTCTATGTGTATAGTTCTCATTTTACTCATCAAGAAAGTCATTTGGACACTCCATCTTGGATACAACTTGATTTTCCGAAGGTCACCCCAGAAGTGTAGCAACTCTCTTGGGACACCTAGAGTCTTGAGATTTCTCCAAGACCATCAAACCTGTATAAAAAATGAAGGAGGTTTATATTCTTGGGTCTATGGTGGACAAACACCTCTCCCACTTTTTTCAAATTCATCTTTTCTTGCTTAGAAACATCATTTGAATAAAACCTATCCCGATATGTGGAACAGGGGATTTGTAGAAATGAAGGGAAATGAAGGGGATGACGGGATTCTAAATTCTTGAGAAACTTTTTGGAAGTACAGAGGGATGTTAGGAAGTAGGGGAAAGTGGAATTTCAAGGATTGAGTGAGGCGAAGGGGTCCTAAAGGGAAAAACACATGCCTAACCTAGAGAACTGTCAAATTGTAGCAATAGGCTAGGGTTTGTGGGAAAATGATGAATTTGAGGGATATCAGTGATGGTAAGTTTTTAAGAAGGTATATTAAGGATAGGGGAAGGTGTATGAGCATCAGGATACAAGTTTTGTTGATGATTTGACCATCTAAGAAAAAATACCTTACCTTCAAAACCCTAGGAGAGGGAAATGAGCCTTACTTAAGCACAACTGAAGCACAAACAAGGTGTAAAATTACCCATTGGAACCTGAAATAATGATGTCAACTCTTTTAATGATGGTACACTCAGCCAAATGGTGACATGAACCAATACTTGGAAGACTTTGGAAGGAGTGAAAACAAATCCTAGACCTAATACCTAGTGATCAAATTTTTACTTTAAGACTCACCGAAATGAAAAAAATTGACTTTGACACCCTAAGACCACTTTATAAGAGCATATTTGATCACTGGTGGCAGTATGAAAATAATGAATTTAACATTGGCTCCATTGGGGATGGTATCTCCTTGGAGGTGCCAAGAACACCGTAGACCAAGTAGCCTTATCCATTGGGCATGGAATTAAAAAAACTCAATGTAAAATACATGACTGAAAATTGATGACTCAAAAACAAAAACTGACTCAAAACTGACTTGAAATTGACTGAAAAAAAATGACTCAAGACTTTTTTATTTGAAACAAGTACTTACAAAACTTATTAATGGCAACATACCATTGAGATTTGAGGGCTTCAAATATTGATGACAACCACCTACCTACTGAAGAAATATGTACAATCATGTGAAGTGAACCTTCCAATGTAACCAATCCAACATATGGCTACTCATTGAAATTCTACTGTCACTTTCCTCAAGCAGGCAGAATGATGTACATGTAGGAAACTCATAGTAACAATTGAAACTAAGGCTTATGCTAATGAACCAAGAAACATTCATCTTCTCTAATGCTTGCAAAAGCATGCCGAAGGGATGTTGAAAATCTTGAAGCACTAGCTTGACTTGAGATCCAACAGCAAAAATAGAAGTACTCCCTTCATTCTGATCTAAAAGAATAGTTGGATGTTGATTGATAGGAAGGCATAAATAAGTATAAACTTCTACTATTTGAGTTTTGGCTGTAAATTCATCGAGCATGAGAAATTCTAACTTGATTTCTGGCATACTGTCTCTCTCAGGCTCATACTCCTCAATTTCATAGTCTAATTCATTCTTAAACAAAAAACAGTCTTCAAGATTATCAAACATGACAACCCTATCATCTTCATGAAAGAAAAGAATATTTGTTCACTGATCTAGAAATCTAATTTCAAGACTATCCTCATTTTGAAAAGTGGAAGAAGCTTAACTAACACCTTCTTGACAATGTGAACATTGCAAACATGCATTAGCTTGGGTTGTAACATGATATTTTAGGAGTTGATCTATATCATATTCAGACAGAGGAGATAGTACTTGTTGGTTTTTTTTGCTAAAACAATAATTGTCTTCTTGAAATAACATTTCAAAACATGAAATATGAGAATAACAATCTGAATGACAATCCTCAATTCCCTGGTCTTCTAAAGTTTGAATACATTGTTGATCATCTTCATATGACATGGAAACCATATTGTCATGTTTCTTGTCGTACTCATCAATCATACGAGGGAAAACTTCATATGGTTCTTGAAAATAAAAACTATCACTTCTATCTTTTACCACTCAATTATCCAAAGAATATTTTTCACTTACTTGAACAAAGATCTCATCTTGTCTTTCATAAAATTACTGGATTACCTCCTCGTGAAGGCTTTGTTCTAATGAATTGAGAACACTTGGGTCAATAACTTTGTTTTCTTCATTCCAGATGATATCAACAACAGAGCTCTCCTTCATGGGATTCAGAACAAGGTACTCTTCATCATCATGATCTGAATCTAGATTTGAAATAACCAACTTGACTTTATCACAATCTGAAATTGGAACTTGATTTTCCTGCATACTATTTTCTGCTATGAGTAGATCTGAAATAAGACCTTGTCTTCCATCATTTTCAATTGTACTAAGATCTTGAACCTGCTGCAGATTTTCCTGAGCATCTTGATAAGTATCCTTTAAGATCTCTTTATGCTGCTGAAATGGATTTTCATACAGGGCTTCCATGATCTCATCATCCATGAAGTCATCATCTTCATAAACTTTCTCAAGATTTTCAATAAAACTATAAACATGTTTACAATAGTTCTGAACTAATATTAAGGATGGACAAGATTCTTTATACCTTTCAAAGAACATGGTGTGAAAATCCTTTCAACAGTAAATACAAGAAGGCGGCTAACTTTCATACCAAGATCGGGCTTCACCTTCCAGAGTGGCCATGAATATCTTCATCAAGCAGTCTTAAGGAAAATCAACCTTCAACTTTCAAGTATGCATGTGAAATCTAACCAGATGTAAAGCAACATCATTCCTATCATCATCTTTAAACATAGGCAAATTCCTTTGCCAATCTACCTTAGGAATTTTATTTGGGAAACCTGGAATGTGATCTGGCTCATGGGAGCATACCTTCGAGCAAGCGAATCCATTTTGATAATAATAAATTCACCAAGAAATTCTTCATGCTACTGGGTCTTTAAGAGTGGAGTTGCGATAAAAATTCTAAACCTTGGGATTTTTTGACACTGGAGTCTCTAGGTGAATGATTTCCACCTTCGCATGCATCTGACCACTGTTCAACATCAACAATTAGATCTGAACTTTATGATATTTCCTAGGGAATACGAAACCTTTTGCTCATTCCCCAGTGTAGTCGCCACTATGTTATCACTTGGATTGAACCTCAGGCTGAAGGAAGGAAATGCCATGGTAACCACAAACCACGCTTAGCCAAGTAGCTAGCCCTGAGAGAGGGCTCTCTCCTTAAGGATCTCAACCAATATGACTAAATCAGGAATAGAATATTAGGCTAGGTATAATAGCACAAGGTTTATTTGATTTTGAAGGGGTTTTGCTGGATTAGGAGGAGCCAGACAGTTAGGGCTAGGGAATTAGGTGAAAATTGTAGGGTGTTCAATGGGGCAAGGTAGGCATAAGGTTTAGCACTCTAGGGCTTGATGGGTGATGTGTTTTAAGACTGGTGAGAAGCTAGGAATAGCATGTGACTATCATTGATCCTTCCTAGACTGTGGAAAAAATATAATGGTGAATATTTCTCCAAAGCAGAGTAGTAATGTTATGAATTTTGCCTAACAACTTGAAAACATTCACTTAGAAGCAATGAAATGATTAATGAAGTACAAAAAAAATTATAAAATATGATCACAAAGAAGAAATTGAACTAAACTTCATACCACATGGATTCCAAAGAAATAGTTGCAATTTTTATTAATCTCCTACTAAACTGCTACAAAATGATGTACAATCAAGGCATAAGCATCCAACTAAGTCCAACCCTTTACGATGAGAAAGAAGAAGAATATATAGGAATTTTTTTAACCTCCTCCCATCCTCAAGGGTCAAATCCCTAAGATGCGGAGCTAATCTAACCAACAACGAACAAGAAACTAGAATTTAGGCATCCTAACAACTTGTCTCTAAAAGTGAGAAAACTGATTCATTTGTGCTCAAATTGACTTTTAATCTAATGAATCTACCCTCTACTACTAATTATCCATCAAATTTACAAGCCAAATCATCATTTATTTCAGTAAAACATCCTCCACGTGAGAAAATCCATGAACACATTCAAAACATAGAAAAATGGCCATCCTGTGCAAAATTTGTCCTACGCGCAGCGCCACTGTTCCAATGTGCAGTGCCACTTTCAGGTCCCTTTTGGAGGCCTTCCCGGCATCCAAATTGAGCTCATGGTAGCTCATTGGAAATATCTTTAAGTCTAATTTCTAAAACACCTAGAAGTTCTTCATTTGAAGCTCAAAAGTTGATTGTCCCAACACTGCTTTTGTGTGTCCAAAAAGTTGAAAAAAGGTCATTTTTATGGCTTTTCTGACTTTTTGGTGGACCATTTTTGTGCGAAGAACTTAGAAAATCCATAGGGTGCATGTACTCATCGCTTTGAATCCAAAAATTCAGGCCATTTGTCCATTGGATGCCACACTGGCGTAATGCGGTGAGCCAAATTTTCCGTGTTTATAATTTTCAAAATTTGCAAAAAACAAAAACTCCTCCAAACTTGACCAAAATTGGCGAGCAACACCATCATCAATTATCGTGATGAGCCAAGGAAGCTTCAACAAGAAACCTAAGCTTATCCTCCTCCTTTTTTCCTTTTAGAGTTCGTCTTAGCCTTGCTTTCATCTGTTTGACCCTTATATTGCAAATTTTGTTCCAGGTCCTATAGTAGTAGGCCATGTGCCTGACGATCTGGTTCTCCCTATTGGCCTTTTGTAGTAGCTTTTCTAAGTGAAAATTGACTCTTTCAAGCCAAATATCTCTATCACCCTCAATTTCCTTCTCAATTGGAGTCAAAGTGACCGACGCCTTTTCCTCTTGCATTGCTGACTTACCCTTATCACCTTGTCTTTTTATCTTGAGAAGTTCTAGCTCCATGAGGACCTACTTGTCACTCAACTTCTTGTTCTCTTGTTCCAGATATGCGATGACATACTTGGCTCTCTCTAAATTGTCCATCAATTCTTGGATTTGAGCCTCTTTCTCCTGTATGATGATGTCTTTTATTGTTGCTTCATCCTGAGCCTCCAAGTCAATTGTTTCTATGCCATGATGAATATAATGATGTTCTAGCTTATCATGCTCTACCAAATCAAATTCTATTTCCTATTCATCATCAAGATCTTCCACCTACATCTTTTATTTCGCTTTGTGCAGTTGTTACACCTGTTCCTGTGGTGTTGATGAAGAAGGCAAACCCCCTTCCACATCTTATGGAGCAAGCATTTGCCTATGACTTGATGAAGAAGGTAAGGTCCCTTCCACATCGTGTGGAGCAAACGCTTGGCTATCAGCTGCAAACAATCTTCTTGTGCCTCTCTAGTATATCATGTAGGTCCCAGGCACCTTAGTAGCTCTAGTCTCTTTGGCCTTCTCATCCGTCTTCACCTGAGCACCACTAGAAGGTCCTCCTGATTCTTGGGACACTGGTGGAGGAATTTGAGGGCCCCTGAAGATGTCATGAGCAATAAATATGTCCTAAGAGATGTTGAGGAGGTTAAGATGATGAAACACAATCATATTTATCAGGGAATAATGATAAAGACTACTCATCTGCTGAGGGTATGGCTTTTTCTGGACACAGTGGGCCATCTTCTCAATATTCCTAAACAAGAAATAAGGGAGGTTTAACATCCTCACCCTGGTAAAATGCATGAGAAGCCTGATGTGATAGGTGTACAGTCTGGAAAATCTTCCCTCACAAGTGAAATATTTCATGATGATTTTCATCATGGGGGCATACTTGTCTTCAAGGAACCTGAAAGGAAAAATCCTTTTTGCTTCATTTCTGTACTTAGGTTTGATGTAAGGCTCATAATAATCCAGGTGGATATTGGTGGCCACCTGCCAAGTCCATCTGGACCCCCATCATTGTCTCTTTCAGAATTTTCAGTTTCCTTAATTGTAGCACAACTTACTATTTTTAGCAGTTTTTCGGGTCCTGAACTTCCGGAGCCGTTTTGAGGCCCTAAACGACATTTTTTGGGGAATACAGGGGCAACACGGGTCCATGGACCGGTGTTGCCCATTCCAACAATGGTAGTTCTTGGATAGATCTTTCTAACGAGCTATCATACGCGTCAAACGGAGATTGTATGCCAAAGTTACGCCCCCGGGAAATTGATGTACCAATTTACCCAAAACGGGGCCCACAATTTGGCGTTTCATCTTCTAAGGGTCGGTTTTGGAATGTGAAGGGTTTTCCATTGTTTCTCAATAATAAATAGGCCTTCGAGCCTCATTGTAACACAAGTTCGGAACAGTTCAGAGACCCGAAAAACTGCTAAAAATAGTAATTTGTGCTACAATTAAGGAAACTGAAAATGCTGAAAGAGACAATGATGGGGGTCCAGATGGACTTGGCAGGTGGCCACCAATATCCACCTAGATCACATGGAAGTAGTTTTGGAAGATAAAGGTCTTAAGGATTTCATTGATCAAGAAATCCCTAAGCCTACTGACAAGATTTAGCAGGTGGAATGGAGGAAGTGTGTGGCTAGAGCTAGGAGGATTCTCTTGGAGGGAGTGCGAGATCACATTCTCTCAAGCCTCCATGGGAAGGAGACTCAGCATGTAATGTGGAAAACATTGAAATATTTATATCAGAATAGCAGTGATTAGAGGAAGTTGGCATTGAAGGAAAGAATTCAAAAGATCAAGTGTGAAAGGGATGAGATGATCTCTATGTATCTGACCAAGCTCATCACATGCAGGGATGAGCCTGCAAGTGTAGGGTCGTGACATCAGATGAGGATATGGTGAGTCTAGCACCCCTTGGCCTTCCTAAGAGCTAGCATAGCTACGGGGACTCAGTGAATGGAAGGGAGAAACTCCTAGATCGGGAACGACTATGGTCAGATTTGATGCAGGGGGAGATCAGATGGAGCACCAGAGACAGTTCTTCATCCATGCATGATGAGGAGAACTGTGCCTTAGTGAGTAAGGCGAAGAAGGGGAAGGAGAACATTTCTCTTTCTGAATCTAGTTCTTCCAATGATGGGAAGAATGTTGACAAATCAAAAGTGTGATGCTTTCGTTGTCATGAGGTGGGCCATTATGCTGCAAATTATCCATAGAGGAAATCCAAGAAGGGATCCGAAGAAGGATCTGAAGGTGAGGCATTTACTTCACAGTTTGAGATGGATTTCACACTCTTCGCATGCATGGTTTCATCCATGGTGGGAAGTGGTTGGTTTCTTGATAGTGGAGCTTCTTTCCACATGACCGGCAACAAGAGTTTGTTCAGTACTTTGGAGGAGAAAGATTTCCAGATACCCATAGCGATGGGTAATGATGAGAAGTATAGTATCTCAAGTGTAGGCATAGTTATTTTTCAGAGGGAGCATGGATTTCGCCTTACCTTGACCGATGTCAAGTATGTACCAGGACTGAAGAGAAACTTGGTGTCAATCATGATGCTGGAAGACAAAGGCTATGATGTAATCTTCAGTAAGGGAAAGGTTTTCCTTAGACACATCATCACTAGACAGGTGAAGTAGATTGGTTCACGGGTCAAGAACCTGTATGCTCTTGAGGTTCAAGATGCATGCAAATCCTTGAGCAGCAAGGCAATTGATGGAGACTTGGTGGTTGAGAGGGAGGGTATATTACCTCTCAACATGCAGAGCTAGAAGAAGTCTCAGACGATTGTGGAGGAGCCACGATTGGTGCAGTAGCTTCAAAAGGTTATGGAGAAGCCACAATCGGGGAAGTTGAGTGGAGACCGAGTAGAGACATCTACTCATGCAGAGACCTCCAGTAGGGGGAAACTTCGAGCCAGGTGGGCTGAGGGATCACATGTAGCCATACCTATGGTAGGAGGTGGGCGATATAGAATGATCGTCCCAAGGAGGAGGGGAAGGATCCTTGAGGTACCCAACCTATTGGATGAGACCTTGCTATGAGGGCCTCGATGTGGAGTAGCGGGAACTGATTGATTGGGTAGAGACATATGTGGATGGAGCGATAGGGAGAGTGACAGTGTAGGGAATCCCTAGATAGCACATATCTAGCAGGCTGCAGGAATGCGAGAGGCACAAGTGTTTTTCATAGTGCTAGGTGGCATAGAGAGGTGTGCAATGGTGCGAGATGCATGGAGATGTTGCAGTAGCATAGATGTCAGAGAAGGAGCACCTGTCAGCAGTAGGTAGAGCTTCAACATTAGAGTATGTTCCTAGCCCAACAGAGTGGTCAATTGGGAGTGTTTTTGTTCCAAGCGTTGTTGGAGCAAGTGGACCGGGTAGATGTGTTGTATGCAGAACATTCCAGAGTTACAGGATCGTATTCGAGATGAAGCCTTTCTTGTTGAGAGGGAGTGTTGAAAAATGTGCAACAAGAAATGTTAAATTTAGAATGTGCTAAAAATAGACATGCTAAAAATAGCATGTCTAAAAAGAGTAGTTTGGCCAGTGAGGTCATTAGTCACATTGGGTGAGAGGTGAAACTGCTAAAAATAGAAAGTTCTAAAAATAGCATTTCTGGGTCCCTTCCTATTTTTAGCAGTCCCTGGTCTAACTATAGGAAGTAAAAACGAATTTGGTCTTAACAAAAATTTAAAATATATATTAATTAATCTCCATGATTTAATTGGTTCTGGAAAATTAAACTAGAAGTCTTTGTGAGATCATGCAATTATTTTCTCTCTTGATTTAGGAATTTATCCCTTAATTAAAGGAGATAAGGTTCAGTTCTATAATGAGAGAATCAGTTGACTTAGTTCTAACTAGTCAAGTCCAGTTAGATTATTTAACAAGTTGTTAAATAATAAATATCGTTTGTTAATGCTTGCATGCATATGACAACTATTTTTTAGATAACTGAGGATTCACTCATGGATAACTGTTGCATGTCAGTTTTGTCAGAGACCTAGTTGAGATCAGATGAGGGACAATGTACTATTAGATGCTTGGATATTTCTAGTAAGTATTCCTTGCATGAGGAAGGAATCTATTTTCTTCTATGACTACATAGTTGGACCTGAGGTGACAATAGGTATGGTTAGGACAACTTACAGCCTATACAATGAGGCCTAGGTAGTCCATGATTTTCATCTTCTGATTGAAGATCATCAAGATCTTTTGATTACAGAGAGATTAGGATAGCTATTGAGCTAATTATTTTTGTATGTTGTTGAGGATCTACACTTGATTGATAATACATGGTTGGGGTTTTATGTTGGTGCTTTCCCCTGGACATATCTTGTGTTATGTATGATTATTTCTCTTGATCAGTTATGCATGTTTCTACTTGATGTTGCTCATGAATTCGATTATGTTTCCTCTTAATGTTTTGTAGAAGTAGAACAAGTATTATGCTTTAGGAAATTGCATATATCGGTTTGTTCTACAGGTAAAATTTATACACAATCCCTTTGGGACAACCAGCCCAACAACTAGCAAAAATTGTGAAATCTAGCCAGGTAGCCTCCTGAGCTCAAAAATTGCCCAATACAGTCAAACAGGATTCCTTGAGAAAATTGCTACGTATGACTTAGGATAGCTACTCAGCTCAGAAATTGCGCAATGCAGTTAGACATGCTTCCTTAAGAAAATTGTGAGGTCTAACCCACGACACCCTACTGGGCTAAAAAATTGCGTAATATTATCAGACATGCTTCCTTGAGAAAATTGCGCAGTCTGGCCTAGGACAACTACTCAGCCCATAAATTGCGCAATCCTAGGAGACAGTCACCCATTCCTCCCAGAAATTGCAAAATCCCTCTGAGACAACCATTTCTTCGCAGCCCAGAAACTACACAAATTTCCATCCCAAGTTGCTAGACCAATGCATGTGCCTTCAAGTTGACCACCTCCCTCTAGGATGAAGCAAAACTAATTTGTTTGCATGGACTACTTCTCCTAATGCAACATGTAAAGGCATCCCTTGATTCAGGGATCTTTTTTTAGCAACTAGAGGTTCCATGCAAGGATCATTTCAGAAACCTCCTGCCAAGTGTCAAAACCTCGATTTGATAAAAAATCATCAACTGGACGTTGCAAAGCTCATTCCTCACATCAAAATTACAGCTTTGACATCTCACCTTGCATCTAGTAGTCGTTCGCACATTCAGCACAACTGGTTTGGGGTAAGCCCACCTTTCATGTCTTGCATTGTGTTTCTATCGATTTTTGTCTTTCGCTTTGTGTGAGTGTTGTTTGCTTGATTTCAGTGAGCACTTGTTGTCATTTTTACGTATGTTAGCTTGTGGAAGCACTATTTCAATTTTCATTCGCATCTCACTATTGTGGCATGCATGACACTGTTTTTGCACAGACAGTCATTGTTATGGTGACTCGCTTCACACATATCCATGCTTTCCCATTTTCTGAATCCTGCAGTTGTTGTTTTAATGTATGATCATTCATTCTTGTTTGCACTCATCTCACCGTGCATTCAGACTTCTCATGTTTTCAGTCGCCTGTCAGCCAAACTGGGCTGCCTTGGCCTAGACTGTGCCTTGCCCGTCTAGTACTGCACATTTTTAGAAGTGAAGGTTCTTCCTTCCCTCTAGAAATTTCACAATTTTGTCCCAGCACTGACCTCTAGCCTCACATTGTGCAATTCTTGGAGGCAGTGTTGTGTTGGCCCTAGAAACTGCACAATGCAGTTTGATGGTTGCATGTCATTGCTGACTGAAATTGTGCATTGCGCAGTTTCAGTCCTCAGTAGGCCAAGCTGGACTATGCATTGCATAGTTCCAGTAGTCAGTCACCCACGTGACAGCCCAGACTGTGCCTTCTGCACTTTTGGTAGTCAATCTCTCGACCTCCTCACACAAATTGTGCAACCTACATGTTCAATCACACATGTATGTTGTGAGTCAGTCCTCAATTTTGTTTTGGTTTTCGACTAAAAGATTGCTTGCCATGAGTGTTGACATGTCTCCAGGAATCATAGGTGTTCGTCTATCTCTCAGCAGCACAAGTACAATTAATTCCAGGAGAGCATAGTCAAAAACACGGTTAAGAACGCAATTGGGGATGCAGTTGATCAAGTGTCTATGAACTTGCCTATCCATGAATACATCAAGTTGTTCATGGACATGGATATCAATATCAATGGCAATGGCATCAAAACGAGTAGCACCATCAATAGTAATAGAAGGCAACACACCTTCACGTGACAAATGAAAGACGAAGGTTGTTGACAGCATAGAGGCAGAGCAAAGCTGCAAGTTCAAAGTAGATCCACTCATGAAAAAAGCAACTTTGGAGATTGAGGCTATGAGGTGATGGTGTGACATGAAGATCACATGAAGGTAGAGAACGGGATAGAGAAGGAGTTACAGGTGATGAAGCAACAACTCAAGGAAGAACAAGAGCTACATAGACAAGAGAATGAGTTGCAATAGGAACAGGTATAGCAGGGGGTGCAACATGTAGAGATGGATGAAACTATGCTTGTACAGGTTATGGATCCATCCCAACAGCTGGCACAAAGAAGCAAAGGTGACTAGTGCTATTGTTCACATACAAGGGAATTTAACATCATGCATGTCATTGTGTGCATTCATGCGATCCCACACATTTGGCACAATCACAGAGTCAAAGACAAGAAGCAAGTCCAACTGGAGCTGAACATGTATTTTGACAAGTTGATATGCACAACCTCTAGCACATGCTTGGAGATTAGAGTATGCATCAACATGTTTTCGATCTGGTCGCACCCAGGACAACCATGCACATGCTATCAGATGAGTTAGACGGATGATCCATATTAGGGTACCCATATGCAACAGAGGCAAGAGTTCACTTTAGCAAGATGTCACCATTGAGCGCATGGACACCATCATGGACGACAAACCTTGGAATCATTTCGCCACCATCAACCATCACAAGGATGTGAAAGATTTGGTCTCACCACAAGGGTCTGAGTGTTAGTGATGTCTTGCATGGCTTGCTCAAGCCATTTTGTCTCGCATGGGTACATGTGCATATTGTAGGTAACGTCATGTCAAGTGGAAGTTCAAGTGTCAATAGTTGGATGTAACAATTATAGAGTAGATGGAGAGTCATGAGGGTAGATGAACTGTCACAAAGGGGAATGTCAAGGGCCACCCCACCCTTTGCTATAAATAGTCCATCATAACTCACTATAGAGGCTTTTGGTCAACCAAGCTTCCGATAGGAGTATCTTAGAGAAATCTTGGACAGTACTGTAACGAGCCTTGGCTTCTCCACTACGCAGAGCTAGTATATCTCTTTGGAGGAGTAGGCGATTGTGGCTGTAACGTTCTACTGTCGAAACTAGTGCTTTTTCATGGATGTATTGTATGAATGGAACTTACACTTCTTAATATAACAAAGCCAACACATTTCATGCATATTTTGTAATTGTATCTCAGCTAACTTGGTTACTCTAAATGACATATGTATTTGTTTGCTTACGCATGCATTAATGGGCTATTCTTTTTAAGTATGTATGAATCTTACTGAAATGTGTTGATTGGTTTAAACATCACTTTGGATTGTTAGCTAACTTTCTTTCCAGTTTGTGATGCATTTTCTCTTTTGTCTTCCCTTCCAAGTTGCTTGTTATTACATGTTTCCAAGGGGCGCACTCACCCTAGTTTCCATGTGTTAGAACTGTTCATGCACCTTCCTTGACTTGTCGCAGTTGTCACACCCTTGCTACCAATAGGGACACCTTACTTGCCTCTGTGCGAAATGGCGGTCAAGGTGATATCGTACGACCCAGTGCTGCGACTCCTACACCAAACAGTCTGAGGTCTAATTGGTACTTCTTATTGGGGAGATCCCTTGACATGTTGGCAGGTCCAGTACTGTCAACAGGTTCACAGGTGGACCAAAACTCTCCTTATGGACTAATTATGTTTTCCTTCAAAACATCATCAGTCAAAAGGTGTAACCATCATAAGGAAGACGGACAGATGGCTAGCCAAATACTGAAGTGTCACAAGACTCTTTATAGTCCAGCCACACACATACAAAGAAGAAAAAATAGGTCCAGGCACAACACTTATTCGCATGATGAAAACAAAAGGGAAATAATCAACAAGAATGAAAACAAGACAAAAAGAAAGAAAACAGAAAACTAGGAAACAAAACTAGAAGGAAAGAGAACAAAATGGCTAAAGCAAACATGGTGTAGAACCAAAATATGAAAACGAAGACAGAATACAAGGGATGAGTGCAAGAAAGGGAAAACTAGGATGCAACTAATCCTACTGCTAACCTAACAACTAAAAGGTCAGGTCACCTGTAATGAAATTTCCAGTGAAACCAACATAATTATTCCCAAGCTACATCCAGATAGAGACTGACAATTAAAATGGATATAAAGCAATGTGCAATGGAAAAGATAAAGACTTGAATAACTTGCACAAGAAAAGGAAGGTCTTGCCTATGGGCAGAAATATGTGTCATAACCAATACTTTCATCCAATCCACATGCTTACCTTTTCGATGAATACCATTTTTTAACAAACCTCGGAAGCCTCTTGTAGATGTGTCTTCATCTACACCAAGCTCCTATGCAAGCGCGAGGAAACACTGAAACTTGTTTTTTGCAACATAGCTTTCCAAGTAAGATTGTTCCATCCATTCAGCGATTAGATCATAAAATTCATGATGGCCCTCTCAAAAGCCCTAAAATCTTGAAAAAGGTGAATTTCAATTAGAAGAGTGGGATCACGATGGGAATCATGTGAGGAAAAACATATATGATCATAATTGATAGTGATGTCAAGACAATGAAGACCTACAATAATCATCGACGAAGACTAAAGTGCCTCACGTGCTTGACAAAAAAATGAATAGAGAATTGTTGAAAAATGAAGATGATGGGGTGTGAAACAATTTTCATTGGATGCGTTGATGGGAAAATGATAAGTTGAATGAGATTCATCAAGGAGAGAAGAATGGTTAGATGAGTTGATTGAAGCATCAGATTCCCATTTTTCATTCAACAAATAAAAATCAATTCGAACAGTCTAACGAATGATCTGAACAATCGAACCAAGTTCTATGCAAGCCAAATATGATAGACCACCTTCCTGAAATTGGCGAAAAATTATACAAGCATGGTAGTCATCAAAAGAGCTTAGAAAGGATGTTAACACCATGAATGCATGAGACCAGGTGGGACAC
The DNA here is from genome assembly GCA_000404065.3 of Pinus taeda. Lineage (NCBI taxonomy): Eukaryota > Viridiplantae > Streptophyta > Pinopsida > Pinales > Pinaceae > Pinus > Pinus taeda. The sequence continues at coordinate 193,925 of APFE030268823.1, read as the reverse complement.
GGTGAATGGAAAATAACTTGATTTGTGTGACAACTTGTGCATTCATTATCACTCTAGAATATTGTTGGTTTGATTAGAAGAGATATTTGTAATATAAAATTAGCAAGAAGACCGAGGATTTGACTAGTAAGGGATAATTTCGATAAGTATGATTCCTCCGGGAAAACATAGCACTTTAGATAATCAACTTCACAATTCCAATTCTCTATGAGAGATGCACATCCCAACTTGAGTTTTATGTGAGATATTTTCACGAAGACAAATGAACTGCAACAGATTCTTGAATTCGATCATAAGTAAAATCTTGAAAATTTGAAAGTTCACACTCGAAATAACAAACATTTTTTACATGGGAATTCACATCGAGTGAAACAATGCATTTAGATGGATTATGTGAGAGAAACAAGATCTGATTTAGTTCGGGGGGCTTACCAGAGTCACGAGATCTTGACATAACCATCACGAATGTTGAAGTTCCTTGACTCCCTAGTAGGTCCCGAAATGTCCCAAGGTTGTAGAATCACATTTTGAAGCTTTAACTAGATCATGCATGGCTTGAGGATAACTACTATTGTTAGTTCCAGTAAGACCACTTCCCATTTGATAACAACCATCTCTGTCACAAATTTTACCATATTTTTCAATTTTAACAACCAAATTGCTCAATTGTAGAGGCTCTTCTAATTGCAAATTCAAAGATAAATGATTTGGTGAGATCTCATGAGAAATTTGATTTGAAGAGTTATCTTCATGTAGGATAAGAGATAATGAGGGATGGGAAGGGTACTCTATGATTTGACTGTTTTCAATTTCATCATGGGCAACCTCATCGCCTTGTGTCAATCGAGGGAATAACTCATCGAATGGAGAAACTGAAGAGGATGGAGTATCTTCGTCGCAAGAAGATGTCTTGCAAATGGTAGGACAAAAAGGATAGTGAGGCAGAGACAATGTTTCGATATGAACATCTTCTTTTACTGAACCATATTCTAGGTCTAAATTAAAATCTTCATGAGAAACTGAAAGATCATATGATGTGCTTGGGAATTCATCATGACATACGTAAATAGAGTTATCCTCATTGGAATGATCATTTTCCAAGGCTCGGGGTTGATTGAAAGAATTGATTGTATTGGATTTTCCACTGAGATTAACACATTGAGAATCATTCAAGAATGAAAACTCATTGTTTTGACATGGACGATTCTGAAACAAAGAGGAAACATTGGAAGCATCTTCACCTTGATGCTCCTCTACTTGGGTACTGTGTATCCGATCGTAATCTGGGCCAACATCTTGGGAATCAAGATAATGTGAAGAACTAGATTATGAAGCATATTGATCAAGTGAGTCATGGTACAAAGAGTCATGATATGTAGATGATAGAGGAAAATAGAAATTTGGATTAGCTTTGTGACCAGAGTTGTGAACAGTGACATCATCTTGCATAATGTAGGAGTGAGTCTTTACGGTAGGCTTCATGATCCATTCTAGAATTTCCTCCATTGAAGCGAAATAAGAATGAGAAGATGGACTGGAGATTTGATTCGCAGATTTCCCAGTTTTACAATAACCACAAGTAGGCACCCTCATCGGGACCAAAAAAGGTGGAGGATGAAGAAAAAACAGATAGTAAGCTCCTTCTCTGAGGTTTGAGGTGCCTCATGATTTGCAAGAGTTGGGGAAGATTAGGAGGTCCAAGCTCATATGAAGAGACATGAACCGAGTGCTCAAACTCTTGTTTCAAGAAATCCTAATTCAAATGTTTTCCAAGAATTTCATAATAGAGGTGAAGGAACGGATCAGAAAAATCCTCAACTGATTAATCAGAATTCATTCTTAAACAATTGGTTCTTCCATAAACATCTCGGTAGTTATACTTATCTAAGGCTTGATGAAGCTCCCCAAGGAAGTGATAAAGGGAGTGAGTGGAAGTGGGTGGCAAGGTATGCCACTACCATTTAGCACGGTTTGCAAGGGTGAAGAAGAAAAGCACACACACCAATTTTTCTTCATCAATTTCATGAGATTCACAAAATTTAAGAAAACTGGAAATGTGCTCAGTTTTGGATGTCCCATCCTCACCATCAAACTTTAACTAGGAGAAGAGATCAAGAGGCTCAACAGGGGCTGATAATTGATGAAGAGAAAAATTGGAGAAACACCACTCGAGTAGGATTTGTGTATGAGAAATTTTAGATAAGAGATTCAAACCACATGTAGTGGGCTCAAATTGTCATCTCGCCCTCCTCCTAGCACCATTTCTTTAGGGTGCTCGAAATCCATCAACTAAGGGGATCTCCCCAATATGAAGTCACAATTATACCTTACACCATTTGGTGTAGGAGTCGCATTTGGTATAAAGGCTCGATGGCCAAATCCTCAAAGCTATGCCTTGGATATAGTTGTTAGAATAGGAGAGTGATGTAATGGTCTCTTTGAACTATTAGTCCCCTAAATTATACCCTTTTTGACCATCTTTCCATCCTAAAACCATAACCATTTACCCCTATTTTACCTATCATTTACACCCTCATCTTGCACTAGTGCAAGAACGATGACACATTTCACATTTACTTTATATTTTACATTTTTAGTTCAAACTTAGCATTTATTAATTATGATTACGTGATTTCTCACTTATAATTACTTTTGTAACCCATTGATATCTCTTATGTGACTTATTAGTTAATTCTTACCTTGACGCTAATTTTAGTGCAGAACAAATCTCGTACTAGTGCCAACACCACAATTATCAGATCTCACACCAGTGCCAGTGATGTGAATCTTGGCAGCAAACCCGGACCCCCTTGATTGCTATCTATTTTTGCACCGCCTTAGCCATGACCGAAAAACACATCTGAAGGCAGCCGAGTCCCAGCTATGACAACAAGGCAATCTAGAGAAGCTAAGGTCGGATTTGGGAGAAACGGATAGCTGAATATAGCCACGACCTGTTTCGTTAAAATGCTTAATTTTGAAGGTCGCAAGCTTATTTTGTAAACAATTATGAAATCTGTTGTAACGAAATTCTAGAAATAGCATGTAATGAGATGAATGATCCTCTTTGCCTTCAGCAGAGGATCTATATAAGAAGCAATGTAGATAGGACAAGTTGGAGGGGAATGATTAAGTAAGTGTATATAACAGAGATAAAACCAGGAAGACGGTAACAGGCCTATCTTTTGTTATCATCTAATCTGAGCTGGATTGTAATCATGTACGTATTTGCTTTATGACTTAATAAAAAGAGAGAGAGAGCTCCACCTTACTATTCTACATTGTATCTTTGATGTTTTGAATGCTGATATGTTGAGCAAGTGCTAAGCAGCATTTTTAATTAAAAGGGAAACACGCTGGTTGGCTAGGGCCAACCAACCCAGCACATTCTCCCTCCTTTCTATCCTTTTAATTTATGTTTGAAAAATAGCAAGTGTGATTTACTTTATAGCCTTTAAATTCTTATTTGAGTGAGAGAAAATCTGCTACATGAAGTAATTAAATTTCCTTTTCTTGCATCTGATTTCAACTGGTTTTCCCCGCCTGGTCTGAGCAGGAGAAACTACCTGCACTAGTGCATGTTGGTGTGCTATTCACTTTTTGGAAATCTGTTTGATTTAGTTTTCTGCCTGGTTTAAAGTAGAAGGACCAATCTTGCACCACTGCAAGATTGTGTGATGCAGTAATTCTTTTTAAGTTATTTCTAACAACTTTCTTGCTTTCATTGATATTTCATAACAGGATAGGTTACAAGGATTGTTTATTTCTTTCTGCAATTTGATAAACTTAGAAACAGTCACCCTTTTATGCAATTTGGCTTTCTAACACTTGCAATAGTTAAGCATTGGTTTCAAGGATTAAAAGTTAAAGTGTAAGAAGCTCTGTTTGGCACAAGAGTTAGTTTCTCGTTGCTTGGACTGAGTTCTTTGGACTTGAGAAAGTCTAGACCTTACACGAAAGAAAAATCACTTTTAGTACAGACATTGTTTTACGCCCTCAACATAAATCTCTATTCCTGCACTAGTGCAAGAAGCTTGCACTAGTGCAAGATAGATTTCTTGCGAGAAGGAAATCTTTATATAAGCAGGTTTGAAGGGCCCATCTACTAAAGACTGCTAAAGTGTCTTTTCTGAAAGAAACACACACTCAGTAGTTAGTCAATAATCAGCTAGAGTGATTTCCCTTTTTCTCTTTTTCAAATGCATTTTCTTTTATTCCAGTCTTAGATTACTTCTAGCGATTCAAGTTGACTTTTCCTCTATAGTTTGATTCTGTAACTTTTCCTTTAAATAAAGTAGGGATTGATCTTGGAAACATTCATACCATATTTGGCATTGCCTGTGCTTCGTCTCTAAGTTTACAGATCCCCCAAGTTGAAAATTTAAGTGTTGAGGAGTTTACTTAAGTGTAATTCTTGCACCCAACATTTTGACACAGTTACCGGGGAGGCAATTTGATTTGGTAAGAATTTTCTGATTGTACAATAGAGGTAATTTTTTCTTTTCGCATTGTTTGGGAAATATTTCTCTTTTGAAGGAATTTTACTAGTATTAATTGATTTTTGGCAGCATCTTTTTATTAGAAATTACTTATTGTTTTTCTTTCTTTAAAATGCATGCCTAGGAAAGGTAGGGGCTCAAAGCCCTCTAAGGGCCAAAAGAATTTTGAAAATAGTTCTTATATTGGGTCTCCTTCTGTGATCAGGAAGCCCAATCAAACCCATCATGCAGGAACAATCCACCTAGATTCTGGTGACAACAACTCAGGTGTGGTTCAGCCTGTCGAGAGTAAGAAGAGACAATGGCAGATCATGAAATTTGTGTGGAAGGGTCTGGTGAAAACCAGGATCGGGTAAGCAAAGAACAAGCCACTTTTGTGTTTCCAATTGTGGATCCTGATACTATGGCATAGATGAAGAATATTCCACCATCCGCTCTCCCCCATTTTCATGGTAAAGTTCATGAAGACCCTGACTCGTTTCTATTCGAGTTTGATATTTTGTGTAGAAGTTATGGTTATTCAACTAATGCTCAGAAGTTAAGATTATTTCCTGCTACCCTCAAGGAATCAACCTTGCGCTGGTTCATGGGGCTAGGAGGAAAATCTATAACCTCTTGGGAACAGATGAAGAGAGTTCTTTTGTATAAATATCAATAATATTGCAAAACTCAAGACATGCAGGATGAAATTTTTACAATCATACAGGATGATGATGAAACTCTTGAAGATTACTTAGAAAGATTTTTGTATATTTTGCAAAGGTCGAAACTTAAGCTTGATTCCAACACTATTAGAACGTTTTTCTTAAGAGGACTTACTGATAATGCTATAAATAATCTAAATCTAATAGGAAAAGGTGATATCTCTTAGCATAATTTTGATCAAATTTGTGATTTATGTAGGAAATTTTCAAGAAATCAGTATAGATCTGGTAGAGGAGCTCAAAACAGAAATAGAAAAATTGAATCTACCGATGCCATGATTATTAGACTAGAAAATAAAATGGAAAACATGAAAATTGACATAATGAATGTTGTTTCTAAATAGTTAGACTCTTTAAAATTCCAACAGAAACTTATAAAAGAACAAGAGTCATTATATATTTTCTGTCCTAAGTGTAGAGATAAACATCCTCCTAAAGAATTTCCTCTTAATCTAAAAGAAACTAATAAGTGTGCTATTTGTGCAGAAGACCATGCCACGCAAAAAATGGACCTCTACACCAAGACTTAAAGTTGTATTTACAGGGGGAAAACCTAAAGTTGAATACTTGAATGTTATAGGAGAAAGTAGAAATTGGCCTCAGGTAGGTACAGGTATGGCTCCTGAATTTTCTCCACACTATTTTTGTTATAATTCACATGCATATTCTTATCCTAACACTAATCAATAGTGGTAGTATGCAAATCAATACCAGCATGGACAACCTTCTCAACCATGGCAGCCAGGTTGGAGAGGGCCAACTCATGCCCCATATTCCTGCAGCCACCTATGCAGTCATATCCTCATACACAAAATTCAATGCTGCAACTTCCGAGTCAGTCTATTCTACCATTTCCTTTACCTCCACCCTTTCAACCCCCTCAGTTTCCTACTCAACCCATGCCTAATCCTAACAATAACAAAGCAGTGCAAATGATTTATGTAACAAACCCACCTTTATCATTTGAGTATCAGTCTATTCCAGTTGGGGATCATGATTTCCAATTAAGATCAGGGAAATCAATCAGAAAATCAGAACCGATCCACAGTGATTGTTGAAGAGAAAGGATAAGAGGAAACTCCTAACCATTCTCTGAAAGTAGTCACCAAACAACCCTTACCCTCTAGATCCTTACCACCTTCTTCCAACTAGCCTCCCTTTCCAGAGAGGCTAGTGATGGAAAAAAGTGAGCCCATTTTTTAGACTAGCTTGGCATCAGAGCTTCAGAATCTTTTCATTAAGATACCTTTCCTTCAAGCTATCAAAGAGATCCATATTTTCACTAAAATTATTAAGGAACTCTATCTAAGAAACCCAGGAGGAAGAAATTGGAACCCCAAACCATTTAATTTGTTGGTAGGGCAGCATAGTTGATGACAAGATGTGTATCTATGGAAAAATATACTGATCCTGGAAACCCTGTTGTCTCAGTTCAAATTTGGTAATATCCTTGTCTCTAATGTCGTTATAGATTTGGGGGTAGTCATTAATTTCATGACCAAATAAACCATGGATCAACTTCAGTTATCCCATCTTCGTCCTACTCCCACTGTGCTTGAATTAGCAGATAGATCTAAAATTAAGCCAGAAGGAGTATTGGATGATGTGATCATCTCATTAGACTCTTAGGAATATCCTACTGACTTCATTGTGCTTTAGCCAAAGAACCCAGTAGGAGGACATCCCTTGATCTTGGATCGACCATGGCTTGCTACCGCCGATGCATATATTGGATTTCGTTCTGGAGATATGTATATTTCACATGGAGACTCTAGGAAGAAAGTTACCTTATATCCCCCTGCCAGATCCATTCAGGACCTTCGAGATACTTTATGGTTAGATCAAAGAAGTGATGATGAGACTTAGTCTATTTCCCTCATCCGTCATTATACTGGGTCCTCGCAAGAATATGAGATTAGAGACTTCCTGAATAATCTATATACTATGCCTAAATTTGAGCCTTTGAGCTAAATTTTCATCCTAGATTTTCAAGAAAATCATGATCCTCATTCTTTTGCACCACTGCATTTGACCACTCCCTTGAGTACTCCTGAGCCTGATACCACTCCCTTGAGTACTCCTGAGCTTGATACCACTCTTGTTGAGATTAGTCCCGGTAAATCCCTGTATATTAGTTCAGATTTGGACTCATCTCAACGAGAGCAGCTTGTGAATTTGTTGTGAAACTATCTTAGTGCCTTTGCATGGGGTTATGAAGATAAGAATGGTATCCCTCCTAAAACTTGCACACATCATATCTATATTCAGGAAGGAGCCTGACCTGTCCAACAACCCCAAAGGCGAATGAATCCAGCTCTAAAAGACATTGTGAAAGAAGAAGTACAAAAGCTCTTGGATTCTAGTTTCATCTATCCTATTTCTAATAGTCAGTGGGTCTCTCCATTAGTACTAGTACCTAAGAAAGATGGAAGATGGAAAATTTGGATCGATTATCGAGAATTAAACAAAGCCACCCTTAAAGATTATTTCCCTCTCCCATTCATTTACCAAGTGCTTGATACCCTTGTTGGAAAGGAATACTTTTCCTTTTTGGATGGCTTCAATGGTTATAACAAGATATAGATTGCACCTGAAGATCAAGATAAAACTACCTTTACATGTCCATGGGGTAAATTTTCTTATAAAGTGTCCCTTTAGATTATGTAATACTCCAGCTACCTTTCAAACGACAATCTTGGCTATTTTCGCTGATCTAGAATTTGTGGAAATTTATATGGATGACTTTTTTGTGTTTGGTAATTCTTTTCAGGAAGCTCTTGAAAACTTGGAAAAAGTACTTCTTCGTTGTGAGGAATCTCATTTTGCTTTAAGTGACAAGAAATGTAGATTGATGTGCAAAGCAGGAGTGGTACTTGGTCATTTGATTTCTAGTAAAGGTATCCAGGTTGATCCAGCAAAGGTTGAAATCATTTTACATCTTCCTGCACCTAAAACTCAAAGGGAAGTAAGAGGTTTTGTAGGGCATGCTGGTTACTATAGGAGATACATTGAAAAATTTTCTAAGATAGTTGCTCCTCTTTTTAGACTTCTAGCTAAGGATAGTGAGTTTTCTTGGATGACAACTTGCCAACGGTCTTTTGAAACATTGAAGGAAAAGTTAGTACAAGCACCAACTAGTCTCTGCCTTTTCATATTTCCTCTAATGCTTCAGATCTGGCTATTGACGTAGCTTTAGGACAAGAGGAAAATAAGTAATCCTATGCTATTTATTATATTAGTAAGAATTTTTCTTCTGCTGAATTAAATTATACAGTTACAGAGAAAAAGATTTTAGCTGTGGTTTTTGCAATTAATAAGTTCAAACACTATATTACAGAATATGAAGTATTTGTACATACTGATCATTCTGCAAATATGTATTTTATGAATAAACCATTAACTAGTGGTAGGGTGACTAGGTGGTTACTTTTGTTGCAGGAGTTTAATATTACTATTGTAGATAGACCAGGAAAATCTAATGTTGTAGCAGACTTTCTTTTTAGATTAGATAATCTTGGTGAAACTACTCCTATCAATGATGACTTTCCAGATGAACATATTTTTTCTATGTCGACAAATTCTCCATGGTTTGTCCACATTGCTAATTATTTGGTTACTGGAAAATACCACACCACTTGTATGCTCATGAAAAGAAAAATATTATTCAGAAAAGTGCTGCATATTCCTGGATTCAAGGAGATCTCTTTTACTCAGGCCTAGATTTGATTGTTCGTAGGTGTGTAAGAGAGGAAGAAGTGTTTGACATATTGAAATCTGCTCATGATGAACCATGTGGAGGCCACTTCGCTGATAAGAAAACTGCATATAAGTTGTTACGCGCTGGTTACTATTGGTTGTCCTTGTTTAAGGATGCCAGACAGTATGTCAAGCATTGTGATAGTTGTCACCGAATGGGTCAGCCTAATCAAACCAATGAAATGCCCTTATGTCCTCAACTTATGATTGAGCCATTTGCAAAATGGGCTATTTATTTTATAGGACCAATAAATCCAACATCGTTAAGTAAAAATCATATCTTGGTTTGTACAGATTTTGTTACAAAATGGGCAAAAGCTAAAGTTGTTTCTTTTGCTACAGAAAAAGTTGTTGTTGATTTTATTTTTACTGAAATCTTTACTAGATTTGGTGTGCCTAGAGAAATTGTTTCTGACAATGGTTCGCAGTTTATTTCTTATCTGGTACAGGGTGTGATGGAGCAATATAAGATTCGGCACTGGAATTCCATGCCGTATCACCTGCAAGCAAATGGCCAGGTGGAATCTATAAACAAAGTCATCAAGTCCATTCTTACAAAGATAGTCAATATGCATCGGAAAGTCTGGGCTAAAAGATTACTAGAAGCTTTATGGGCATACAAAACCACTTAGAGAAATAGCATGGGGCATAAACCATACAAGCTGGTATATGGTAAACAAGTCCTATTACCAATTGAATGCTAAAGTAAAATAAAAAAATAAAAAAGTAAAGAAAAAATATTTTCCTGTAATTATGAAAATCAATTCACTGACATGATTACAGAAGGGTCAACCTGAAAACTAGCTTGCTAGCAAGAAGATCAATTTTTTTTAATAAAAATAAAATGTTGCTTGATCTTTAGATATGCTAATCTACCACCAAGTAGAAGCAGGTTTTGCAGAACCAACCTTTATACAGTTAGGGAAATTAGCATGGATATTTTTACTGAAGTAACGCCTAATTTTCGTTGCAATTATTTTTCTTGCACCAGTGTAGGCAAACTTTCCAGAAAATTTTATGCCTTTCTTCATACTCCACTTTCATAATCCCCCCTCAGTTTTCTTCTTTGATCCCAAAATATTGACCTTCCCATATTCTTCAAAAGTTTACCCTACCCGCTTCGAAGAAATCCCGCTTTTTCATTGAATTTTTTCCCTATCCCATTTCTATTTTATCCCTCTTGGCACTTTCTTGGAATCCTTGTAATAGAATTCCTTCCCATTCTAAAAATTCCCTTTTTCCCACTTCTTTATTCCCTGGAGAATTTATTGCAGGATCTTGCATATGGAGGGCAAAAGGTTTGCTCTGAAACATTAGACAAGGCAAAAAAATTTCAGCATAAAGTTAAAGAAATCATGTGAAAATCTAGCCTATGTTTTAATTCTCTGTTTTAATATTACTCTTGCACTAGTGCAAGAATGTTGTCCTATGTAATGAGATGAGCGGAAAAAAGTACCAGCGAAACGATATGATTTAAAGTGGTGCAAGACCAGTACAAGCATGCATTCGTCAGCAACATAGTACGAGTTATCAGATGACATAAGGAAGTGATCATGATGAAACATGAGATGAAGTCTTTTTCATTTCATCGATAAGTATTATTACTATTATGTTAACTAGGAGGAAATTAATTAAAAGTACAAAGTTTTTATTAAGTAGAAATTATGATTTTTTGATGAATGCTAAGGATTTTTTTAATTATGAAGAAATGTGAAAGTGTGGTAACCGTTGCTTGCATGAAATCCACCCCGCTCATCCATGATCCTAAATGTCATTCATTCATAATTACCCCGCTCCTCTATTCACTCTAAACATCCCATCACTATAATTATATCGCACTTAACCGTTAATTTCACCATCGCGCATACCAATTAGACCTGACTAGAAATGATGAGATTCTACGGAGGGAGAACCGGTGATTCGGTCGATAAATGGTTAGTTTTTATTTAAGCTTGCAAATTTCCAGCATCGCATGCAAGTCTCAGAGCTCGACTGTTTAGCCGCTAGCAGCAATGCTTCCCGTCCGTAATGAACCCCTGTCCCTTAGCAAGCTTGAATAGTCTGCCAAATACTGCAACAGTCTTGCACTGTTGCGAGAGTCGGGTTTCCTATAGTTCTTGCAAAAATTCGACGGGTATGATAGAGAAGTCGCCCTTTAGTTTGCAAAGAATTTTAAGAATGGTAGAGTCAAAGTGGGGCCGCTTAAATTCAAGGTGACGGAAGAGTTTGTAGCAGCTACAACGGGTCTCAAAAACATGGGAGAACAGTGGTTCAAAAACCAGAATTTGGAAAGGAAACGCTGGCGGCATTTCGTTGTGAACAAAGATATAGACATGGATTGGAAACTCGGAGTCCCGCATAAAGCCCTGTTAGGTCAATGGAAGGACCTCCAGTTTATCTTGTATAAGTTCGTGACCTGTGAAGGGAGATACAACCGTACCCTGGTGTATCATTTTAGAATTCTTCAACACTTTGAAGCAGGCCAACACATTCGTTGGAGGATGAAATTCTCCTACTTATTGCTCAAGAGTCTGGAGAAAATGGCTAAAAGTGTACAGGATGGAAGGGAGGACTAGGTCGACGCAAGGTTATACCATCACAGGCTAATCAAGATATTGGTCCTGAAGCAGCTAGAGAAGAAAGGCATGTCATGGGAAGAGCTGTTGAAACAGCTTCACGAAGGCTTAGCCGAGGGGAAGTCACAGACTCCTGCCAGTATGAGTAAGAGCAAGAAAGAAAGTCGTTCTCGCACTAGTGCGAAAAGGAAACAGCCAAAAAAATCGACAGGCAAGGCCTCGTCCTCCGCCACAGAAGAAACTCCTTCTACACAGGCATAGGCCTTTGAGTATGATAATATGTTGGTCCTTGCAAATGCGGTGAAGATTGAAGACATTGGAGACGATACTCTTCTGGCCGACTTTATAAAAAGGCCTCACAAAAAGAGAAAAGTTGTCGAAGCAGGTGGAGAACCACAGCCCCCACAGGGTGCGGAACCCCATTCTGCACCAGTGAAAGAAGAAGTGTCAGCGGGAGAGGAAGAACCAAAAGAAGAGGAGGTAGAAGGAGAGAAGCTAGACAATGAAGAAACAAAAGAAGAGGAAGCAGAGGAAGAGGAATCCAAAGGAGAGAAGGCGGAACTCGAAAAAGAAGAAACATAACCCACAAAAGAAGAAGAACCATAAGAGGAATTGGAGGGAGAAAAGGAAAAATCAAAATCAGAGAAAGAGAAACCACAGGAAGGGGAATTCCCTAATATGACCATGCTTGATATAGAGGTCCCTAAGGAAGTTACAGTCCCTGCTGAAACTGAGGGAGAAAAACAGTTGGTAAACCTTGCCAATCGGGTAGCCGAATTGGAGCTTCAAGTGCAAAACTTGGAGCAATTTATGGCCGAGGTACAGGAGGAGAATGAACGAAGAAGAGGAGAATTAATGGCAGAGCTCAAGCAAAAGAAAACTAAAGGCAGAACTTGCAAGTATTAGGCTGGATTCTATTTTAAGCAGTTGAAAAAGGTAGAAAAGAAGTTAAGGCACATCAAGAAGAAGAAGGTTGAAATAGTGCAACCAAAGGATAATGCACCAAAGCAGGATTGAGTTGGAGTGCTCAAAATTTTGAGTTTTTTGTAGAGGTAAAGAAGTTGTGTGAGGAAAAACAACAACTTAGGGATGGGAGGATGTTATTCATCTAAATTGTACCCTTTTTGACCATCTTTCCGTCCTAAAACCATAACCATTTACCCTTGTTTTATTTGTCATTTACGCCTTCATCTTGCACTAGTGCAAGGACAATGACACATTTCACATTTACTTTATATTTTACATTTTTAATTCAAACTTAGCATTTATTAATTATTATTATGTGATTTCTCACTTATAATTACTTTTGTAACTCATCGATATCTCCTATGTTACTTAATAGTTAATGCTTACCTTGACCGCTGATTTTAGTGCAGAATGGATCTTGCACTAATGCCAACACCACGATTATCATATCTTGCACCAGTTCCAGCAATGTGAATCTTGGCAGCAAACTCGGACCCCCCTTGATTTCTACCTATTTTTGCACCGCCTTAGCCATGACTGCCGAACACATTTTAAGGCAGCCGAGTCCCAGCCATGACAGCAAGGCAATCTAGAGAAGTTGAGGTCAGATTTGGGAGAAACGGATAGTTGAAGATAGCCACGACCTGTTTCATTAAAACACCTAATTTTGAAGGCTGCAAGCTTATTCTATAAACAATTATTCAATCTGTTGTAATGAAACTCTACAAACAGCATGTAACGAGATGAATGATCCTCTTGGCCTTCGGCCAAGGATCTATATAAGAAGCAATGTAGATAGGAAAAGTTGGAGGGGAATGATTTAGTAATTGTATAGAACAGAGATAGAACCAAGAAGGTGGTAACAGACCTATCTTTTGTTATCGCCCAATCTAGGCTGGACTGTAATAATGTATGTATTTGCTTTATGACTTAATAAAAAGAGAGAGAGCTACTCCTTACTATTCTACATTGTATCTTTCATGTTTTGAATGCTGATATATTGAGAAAGTGCTGAGCAGCGTTTTTAATTAAAAGGGAAACACACTGGTTGGCTAGGGCCCAACCAACCTAACATGTTCTCCCTCTCTTCTATCCTTTTAATTTATGTTTTAAAACTGGCAAGTGTGATTTACTTTATAGCCTTTAAATTCATGTTTGAGTGAGAGCGGATCTGCTACATGAAGTAATTGAATTTCCTTTTCTTGCATCTGATTTCAACTGGTTTTCCCCGCCTGGTCTGAGTAGGAGAAATTAATTACATAGTGCACGTTGGTGTGCTATTCACTTTCGACAAATTTGTTTGATTTAGTTTTCTGCCTGGTTTAAAGCAGAAGGACCAATCCTACACCAGTGCAAGATTGTGTGATGCATTAATTCTTTTTAAGTTATTTCTAACAACTTTCTTGCTGTCACTGATATTTCATAACAGGATAGATTACAGGGATTGTTTCTTTCTTTTTGCAATTCGATAAACTTAGAAAAAATCACCCTTTTATGCAATTTGGCTTTCTAACACTTGCAGTAGTTAAACATTGGTTTCAAGGATTAAAATTTAAAGTGTAAGAAGCTCTGGTCTGGCACAAGAACTAGTTTCTTGTTGCTTGGATTGAGTTCTCTAGACTTGATAAAGTTTGGACATTACACAAAAGAAAAAGCACTTTTAGTACAGACATCATTTTATACCCTCTGCATAAATCTCTGTTCCTACACTAGTGCAAGATAGATTCTTGTGAGAAGGAAATCTTCATATAAGCAGGTTTGAAGGGCCCATCTATTGAAGACTGCTAAAGTGTCTTTGCTGAAAGAAACACACTCTCAGTAGTTAGTCAATAATCAGCTAGAGTGATTTCCCTCTTTCTCTTTCGCAAATGCATTTTCTTTTATTCCAGTCTTAGATTACTTCGGGCGATTCAAGTTGACTTTTCCTCTATAGTTTGATTCTGTAACTTTTCCTTTAAAGAAAGTAGGGATTGATATTGGAAACATTCATACCATATCTGGCATTGCTTGTGCTTTGTATCTAAGTTTACGGATCCCCCGGGTTGATAATTTAAGTGTTGAGGAGTTTACTTATGTGTAATTCCTACACCCAAAATGAACAACAACGTGAGTGTGCTTGGTGAGTGTGCAACGCAACTATGTCTAGCTTCTCTTACTGTAAAAGGGGGGAGAAACTGAGCCTCTAAGTGAGAGGTAATAGTACCACCCAAGAAGAGCTACATATGAACTAGAATGACCTATCTATCATCAAGTGGAATATTCCACAATGAATGCAACATTCCTTACAACCAATGATGTGACAAACATCCAACGAAATAATACACAACGGACGTGACAGTCCTTATAACCGATAAGTGAGGAAAGTTATGTCTAGTATCTTGTGGAATAGTCCACAGGGATGAGATGATAATAACAACCATTATAACACATTCTCAACAAGATAAGCACTAAAATAACCTAAATAGTTCAACTATCTTAGTACATGTGAACTAAGAACTCCCTGCTAACAAAACTTCCTAAGTTGTAGCATTGCCTCCCCATTGGTAGAATTTACCAAGTTGTAGCATTGGGCTACACGTTGGTATAGGTTCATAGAATTGGATCCATGCTAGCATAGTTTTCAAGTTATGGCATTGGGCTCACTACCGGCAAAGTTTCTTGAGTGCATTTTCTCCCGGTTGGCAGAGTTTCCTGGATTGTAGCATTGGCCTTCTTGCTTGTAGATTTTCCTAGGCTATAACATTGGCTCCCCATTGGTAGAGTTTCCTGGGTTATATCATTAGCTCCACACTGGAAGAGTTTCTTGGTTTGTAGCATTGGTTCACTGCTCACAGAAATTCCCAAGTAGCTACATTTTCTTCTTGCTAGCAGTGATTCTGGGTGGTAGAAGTGGCTACTCGATGGATAAAGGGTGATAGACTGAGCTCCCCTCAGATGTAATTTATTTATTTATTTATTTTTATTCGAGAATGTTCAACACATGAGCAGAGACAAGCAAAATATAAGTAAGGATAAGTAGAGATGGACTTAGAAGAGTTGTGATGACATTTTATGATGAAATATGTGAGATGAGACATAATATGATGATAGGATTGTAATTTCTCACAGCTAAGAGGGAGTATTATTTTTTGGCATCTCAATGACAAATTCCAATCATGGAAGTAGATTCCTCTTTTCAAGTGCACCAATTTTGACTATTGAAGTGCTCAATTTGGACAAGGGAAACTGTATTTTTGAATTGAAGCTCATATGTGCATAAAATGAGAGGTTGGCCCAAAACAGAAACTGAACACCCATGTATGGCTATAAATACAAGTCAAGTGACCCTTCTTTGGAAATCATCATAATTATTTTCCTTACTTTGGTTTAGTGTGCATAGGTCTCAGATGTTTGGCGGAAGTTTGCTCGCATAGGTTTGAGATTGCAGGTTCTGAAGCTTGCATGTGTGTTTAGGGTTTTGGTTTACAACCACACGCAAGCTTCAGTCAAATTTCGGTCACAACAACCGGAACTCAAGGTCATGTGTGTAGTTGGAAGCTAGGGTTTGAGTTTTACTGTTGACCATAGATTTCATGAGTTGAGAGAGTTTGGTAATTCCAATTAAATTATAATATCATATTGATATCTCTTAAAATTAAATTATTGTTATTATTATTATTATATAAAAAATTCTATTAAAAGTTATTAATATTTAAATTTTGACATGCACATCAATATTTTTTATAAAAAACATAAAAATAAATAAATTAAAAATTTTCTAAATATAATAAAATTATAATATTATATATAACAAGCTAAATGGTTTATATAATAATTAATAATCTAACTAAATTTGTAATTAAAATCATGTTTTTATTTTATATTAAATTCTTATCTAATTATTAATTAAAAAATAAAAATTGCCAAATTAAAATAATTATAATTTAATATATGAATGACATATAATTATTGTCTCTTATATTTTTATTAGTAAAACTATATAGTAAAAATAATATTAAATAGATTTAATACTATACTCTTTATTAAAGTATTAACGATTGGTTGGATACAATATTTTTTTATTTTTTGCTTTTTAAATAAAATTTTTTTTTTTCAAAACTTAAAATTCTCAAAAACTGAAAACTAAAACAATATAACCTTAAGTGGGTATAATAAATTTAAATGCATTAATGTATTGAAAGATGCTTGTATGTCTTTGTTATGCATTCAATTCAAATGGAGTGATTGAGGGGAGAGCTCATTTTGCAATCCAGTATAATGTGTAAGGGTGTCTCTCAATTATCAAAGTTGAAATTTTGTTTATGTTAACTAAAATATTTTTTGTTCTTAAGTTTTAAAAAATAAAAAAATAAATAATATACAAAACATTTACATAATATAGATTCATACAAAATTTAAGAAAAAATTACATCCCTCTAAACTCAGGTTAAATAAATATTTAAAGGTCAAATAGATCTATGAGTGTGTAAATAATCTATATACATTAAATTAAATATAATCACTAGTAAAATGAAAGACCGGCAAAGCCCTCACCTCACGGACATCAACATCCAATGAATTAAAATAGTAATTTTAAAATAAATTAAAAGAAAAATAAAATTCAATGAACTTTTAACTATTATAATTTTTCAAAATTTGTATTCTCTTCATACAATACCTTTTCACATTCATTATATTTTTAAAAGTAAACATTTACAAGTTACAAATTGAGGTGACATCAACATCCAATGAATTAAAATAGTAATTTTAAAATAAATTAAAAGAAAGATAAAATCCAATTTGAATGAACTTTTAATTTTCACTATTATAATTTTTCAAAATTTGTATTCTCTTCATACAATACCTTTTCACATTCATTATATTTTTTAAAATAAACATTTACAAGTTACAAATTTCAATGTCAAAATTTTTAAGTAACAAAAATGCTCATGAGCATGCTGAAGCACCTTAACAGTTTAACCTTGGACATAGTTGAATTTTAATAGGAAAGTTCTATTCTTGATGATAATATTTATGTGGGTTTTTTTATAGAGGGATATTTTTTTTATTGTTATTTTTAAAAGTTTTAGTGTTGGTTGTTTGTTTTTTTAAATCAAAAAATTGAGGGTGAGAACATTGAGTGAGAATATTTGAATGATTTTTTTATGATGTAAATAAATTCACTATTTTAAAAAAACATTACCACACCTAAATCTTAAATTTAATAAAGCAATAACCGAGTTTTCTAAAACTTTCACTAAAAAATTTCCATTATTTTCCAGTGAAAAATGTGGCCTCTTAAAACTACCCGATAAAAATAGTAACACAAATTTCTATAACTTTCACCCAAAAAATTTCATTATTTTCCAGCTGAAAATATGGCCTCTTCAAACTATCCAATATTTATACAAATTTAAAATATTTTAAAATT